>WHYT01017828.1:327926-347192 GCA_009806455.1 Tetrax tetrax
AGTTCTGGAGCCCCCAACATAAGAAGGACATGGACCAGTTGGAGAGGGTCCAGAGGAGGGCCACAAAGATGATCAGAGGGCTGGAGCACCTCTCCTGTGAGGACAGGCTGAGAGAGTTGGGGCTGTTCAGCCTGGAGAAGAGGAGGCTCCGGGGAGACCTGATAGCGGTCTTCCAATGCCTCAAGTGGGCCTACAGGAAAGATGGGGAGAGGCTGTTCAGTAGGGCCTGTTGTGATAGGACGAGGGGTAATGGGTTTAAATTAGAGGGAGGTAGATTTAGATTGGATATTAGGAAAAAATTTTTTACAATGAGATTTGTAGTGCACTGGAACAGGTTGCCCAGAGAGGTGGTGGATGCCCCAAACCTGGAAACGTTCAAGGCCAGGCTGGATGAGGCTCTGAGCAACCTGATCTAGTCAGGGATGTCCCTGCTTGTTGCAGGGGGGTTGGACTAGATGACCTTTGAAGGTCCCTTCCAACTCTAGCCATTCTATGATTCTATGATATGCCAATCCACTCACCCACCATGGTTTCCATAGGAAGGATGGGGACACAGAGGCAGGCTGGAGCTGTTGAGCAGTTTTTTTACCCGTAGAAAGAGTGAGGATTTGAGGAGGGCATTCCCTACAGTCTGTCTGGGCGCTGGTCCTAGTGCCCAGCAGACATCTCATCCCACAGATCCGTTGTACATGGCTATGAACCACAACAAACTTCAGCTGACAAGGAGAATCTATCCACATCGTGGAGAAGAACAGGCCAAGTCATGTCCTGCAGACGGGAACCCACCAGCGCTGAGGAGAGAGAGAGACCCTCCAGTGCCGCACCAGAGGAAGTCTCTTTGCCTCTTGCACTGCAAAAGCAACATCAGAAAATGATGCTCAGGACATGTGCTGCCTTCTGCAGCTAAGTGCATTAACGCCTGAGCAAAGGACAAGCACAGAGATCTCAAATTCAAAGAAAAAAGCCCCATAAACCTTTTTAGGAATACATTCCTCCTCACCAGAACAAAACATGTCATGTTTGCTTGTTTGGCTGGTATTTTTCCACTCTTTTTTCATTTAAATTTCTCTGCTTTACCGGATACGTGGCCTTGGTCCACTATGCCATATGGCCACTGCTAAGTGTATTAGGAGGCTCATTGTGTTTGCTCACGCCTCCAGCAAGGATAAACAGCCGAAAAAGAAATAGATACTACTCAGCCTCTGACATGTGTGGACAGCAGATGTTCCAGAGCAACAGAGTATGAGCTATTTTCAGATTATAAATCAGACATTCATAGTCTACTATTAAAACCCCAGATATTATTAATTTACTACTATTAGATGCTATTAGTACACACTGCAGGACATTTTCATTATTAAGCACTATTAGTAGGTAAGGGCTTGCATTAACTGTCTTCATTATCATTGTGATCTGTGCAGGCTTTTCCGGTGTATTGCACTTTTCAGCTCTTCCCTGTGCAGCAGAACCCGAAGAGTCATGTTTCTGTTGGATCTCTGTTCTCTACCACCTGAAGCTTCCCAGTCCAGTAACACCGGCTCTCCCTCAGACCATCTATTGCTCACACCATCACAACATCCTTCCTCTCTGCTGCTGTGCATCCCCACTGCGTGTACAGCCTCTCCCTGTGCCGTCAGCCCCAAATCACACTGCTGTTGGCACCTTTCCCCATACCTCCCTCCCTTCACCTCCCTTCTCCTGGACTGCTCAGATGTGCTGGCCACTGCCTGGCAGGGGTGAGCGTCTCAGTGTGCATACCATGATAACTTTTAGATCCACTGGTTAGTTATAGCTCAGTTTGATTGTGGATCAAGACACCCAGGTTTCCTCAGATGTCACACCTGAAGATCCCGGGGAGGTGAAATTTGAAGGTGTCAGAGATGGTGCAGAACATCTGGATGCCCGGTAGATGAGCTGTGTGGCACACGTTGCCCAGATGCACAGGCAGCCCATTCAAGCATCAAATGTGGCAAGTCTTGAAGTGCTGGACGTCCACGCAAAGGTTAACAGCCCAAAGCACATGCAGAAGGACAGAGACGTGCAGACTATGCCTGGCACTACCCTCATGAAGGACACACACATTTAGGGCAAGTCTAACAGCACTTCACTCATCAGTGCCAGAGCCCCCACACAGGAACTCAGGGACATCTGGTCTCTGCAGACCACAAATCCACCACCCCCTTCATCGTCCAGGGCTCAGCAGATGTAACAACACTGTGAAAGAGCATCAAATCTGCTTCTGGTGTACCAGCTCAGTCTTAAATAACAGAATAATAATCTGCTTATATTTCAAGACCAAAGGAAAACGGCTGAAACGAAGCTCTGTGCAAGTCAGTGCTACATCCGAATTTGTACTAAGATATGCAAAAGGCTATGGGCATAGCACTGCAAAGGAAAGGGAACAGCCTTGCAGATCTACCACATCCAAGCAGTGGTCCTGGGCCCAAAGCAGTGCGTAAACCCTCTACAAAAGTCAGGAGCTATTGGCAGTATTTGCAGGGGGTCAGATTCAAAACCTAAATGTTTCAGGAGTTTGATGCTTTTTTTTTTTCCTTAGCCAGTTATTTCTTTAAGATCTTTTAAGAGGTCAGTAACATGCCTTAGGCAGTACACGGTGTCTGGTGTTTCAGAAGCAGCCTGGGGTCAGTGCCCCATAGCTCTGCATGTCACACCGCTGGTGGCCCCGGAGACATACGAGTACATAATAGCGCTGGATCGGAGCTGCTTTTGGTACCTCAGTAAGGGGCTCCAGAGTATCTGAGCCATGTCCACCTATTCTGCAACCACCTTCTCCGATGAGCCACAGCCAGCACAGCACCTGGTTTAGCCTTGCATTTATTTTATGGATGCTCTTTCCTGGTGACTACTCCCTCTTCCCATGTGTCTCTGCAGAAAACTCTGCTCCCACTGGGACATCCTCGGGGAAACTAGAATGTTTCTAATGATCTTGATGCATAATTTCCCATCAGATTTATGCTGGAAGTAAAAGGAGTGTATCAGCCAACATTTTAAACTGAGAGAGGAGATGGAGACTCTGATCCAGAGATACAGAGGAAAACCTGGAGCATGCATAGACACTGAAGGTTGGAAGGTCTCAGGGACATCTAGCTCCAGAGGGCAAGCATTTTCATCACAACATTAGCTCATTGCCTTTTTTTAATCCATCAATGCTCTTTAATTTCCCAGGTGACCTTGGGCAAGATGATGCATTAGCATTACTGTTAAAATGGAAATGATACTGTTCCCCCTTTGCAGTCCATTTTACCCCGTGAGTCCCGCGGGTTTGGCGAGATGCCACAGTACCTGCCACAGGGACAATCCTCATCTCATATCACTTCTTTAAGCATTCTTGTAGCACAGTTATCACAGAATCTGTATTTACTGTCTAAACCCACAAGTAGTGCATTTTCTGTGCATTAGTGTCACTGCAAGACAGTGATTTATTACCTCAGTGAGGAGATGCTTTCTCTGCCGGGAGAAGTTCATTTAACCCTCATCTAAGCCCTGCCGGATGCCTCTGGTGGGGATGAGGAGGAGAGCTGTGGTCTGTAGCATCCTGATGCCTGGCTTTCGTACAGTACCTGCCATTCACTCCTGCAGCACAGGGAGATCAAGCCCAGGACGTCCTGGGACCTCAGCCTCTCAGCACGTGAGCTGAATCTAAGCCAAATACAGAGGAGCTTTGAAATGCTGCCTGGTTTTGAGAGGGTCAGTTTAATAGAAGGTCTCACCGCACTTGTGCGTAGCACGTGTTGGGTGACACACTTGGCATATCTTCGGCACATGGCACATTCGTTCTGCCGCTGAGGGACCAATGTTTGTGTTACAGGTCTGATGGTACTTGATCTGAGGAAAATCACGTGATATATTCCTCATCATGCTTTCCTGCATAGGTTCAGTCTTTGGAGAAAGTAAAGGCCAAAATAAGAGCTGGAACAGTGAACTCATGCTCCCAGAAAAGCCCTACAGTCTTGCTGATGAGGTAGTAGACACACTTGAGTTTATTATTTTCCATGTATATAAAATATACTTTCATGTATATTTTAAATTATTGATATTTGTCTGCTTTTCCTTTTGGGGGCTGTTGGTCCTGTGGCTACACGATGCCTTCTCTTCTGAGAGGGAGCAAGCTGGGTTTGGATATGAATAGGAAGTTTGAATTGTGAAAGTCCCTCCAGGCGCGATTCCTGTGCCCAAACTCTCATTTTCCTCTTTGCACATCCAGGGACAGAACATTACTTTTGGGAGTGTAGGGTCAGAGGGATACCAGCATCTCATTTTCTAATGTAAGGACCATAGTGTTCTCAGCCTTCCCTTGAAAGGAGCTAGGACAAGAGGTGAATCAGACACCTACTGAGAAACACTCTCCATGTATTTTATCAAATTTAATGACTCATTCTTATAAGCCAATAGTGAAATAATGACTTTTTTTTTTTTTTCTCATCAAGCAGATTCTAAAGATACCAAAAGACAAGCCTGAAAATATCTGCAACCTAGAATATGAAACAGGGACAATTGGCAGCCCTGCATATCGCTAGCTGGCAACCCATCCAAGATGTTTGCCTTCTAATAATAGAAAGCTGAGAGAGGCATATGGAGAAATTGAGCTCAAAGACTTTTATTTCCTATGCAAAAATACACTGAAGTCACAGATGTCTCTGCAGCCTCAATCTGCCAAGACCAAATGCAAGGAATAGACCCAAAATGAAAGACACCAAAAAAATGTGGCATAGCAAGCTCTCCATGCTAAAGGGTTTGTTCACTTTCTGACTGGTGGGTGTTTAAAAAACTGCACCTGCCAATCTGAAATAAACAGAACTATCTATAAAAAAGCCAGTTTTTCTTTACATCGTCTTTTTCCATTAAATCAGAGTGTTGGTGCCTGTACTACTAAGGTAAGCCGGGTGTTGCCAGGAGCACGTGTCTGCTCATCTCTTGGGCTCCAGAGAACACTGTTAGCTCTATCAGAAACCCCTCTAAGAGGTTTGAAGCACAGTGAAAACAATTGTTGTGGAGGTAAAATCTGTTTTTACATGTATCTGGTGACACTCAGATCAGATCCTTGCCCTGTTAGCAGAAACTTTGAGTTCTAAGGGACAAAAATGTAATTTTCTTGCATGCCCCATAAATAAAAATAGTTAAAATTATTGGCATTTACAGTCTCCGGCACTAGAAGCAGCATTTTTACACGCCAGAGCAGCTGGTAACCTGTAAGTCTTAGAAGATAATGCCTGTGATTGATACTCACAAAATCTGCAAGGGGAGCCTGTAAGTCCCGGGAGAGCAATAGACTGTCTACAGCTTTTACAAGTTCTGCTGTAGCAGGAGGTTGAGATTGCAATTGCCAGGAGAGAAATATTTATGGGTCATGAACCTTCAGGCTGTGCCAGGAGAGCCTTCAGCTATTGTCAGGAGCATATATAAACTCTGCTGTTATGTTACCCTGTCGTCCACCCATGGGCAAATTGAATTCAGGCCAGTGCTGCCAATGTATGCTGAATGAGTTGTAATTTTTTTGTGTGTGTCATTTCTTTCTGATGCATCGGGCAGAGTATGACAGGTTTATTATTAAAGTCATACAGGAGGCAGAAAGGTTTTGTTCACTTTTTCTAGGGAAATCAAAACCTTGTACAACCTGGAAAGTTCCGTGAACAAGTGGGAAAATTAAGGGAAAGTTGGTCAGACTAAATAAGGAGACTTTTTTTACCAAACAAATTTCTTTTTTAACTTCTTTGGAATTTGTTCTTGCAGGATGAAGTGGGGGGTCTCTTTTCTCCAGATATTTAGGATTGCACCTTTTCCATCGCTGGGAAGCAAAGAAGCTACCCAATGTCCATCATTTCACGAGTCTGTGGCCCCCTGCAATAAGCAGAAAAGCTTTGATATTCCAAATAATTTCAAGGAGACAAATTAAATAATGAAAAGAGTACTTTCTAAAAGAAGACAGAAAAACAGACTTCATACATAAGGTTTTAAAAATATCTTGTTCCCTTCTGTAAATCTTCCAGTAATTTCTGAAGCCTTTTGAGACAATTTGTATTACATTGCAATAAAAATGGAAGCTATTATGACAGCAGGTGTCATCTGGTGCAAAGGAACATATATAATCAGCCACGAAACACCTTCCTGCTGAAAGAAGTCAGCCCTCAATTAAAGAGCAAGGCTAAAGTCATCGCTGAGTATATCTGTAAGGCAGCAACCACCATCACAAGAAATGGCACAATTCAAACCAATTTCCAGAGTGCCTTGAACAGACTCCTTTTGAATTGTAAGAACATATTGATTGATAAATGAAGCGCAGTACAGCAGTAATGCAGCTGTGAGAAGAGCTTGGCCGTTTTTTCCAGTGATATCTGTTTTTCTAATAAAAACCACTACCTCTTGCTCCAAACTCCTGCCTTTCGGAAACCATTCCTAGAACCTATCCATACTATTTTTAACTAAGGAGTAGCAAATGTCACGTAAACCTTCCCCCAGGATTTTTGCTGTTTTTCTCAGGCACTGCAATTTGGCATCCGTTCTGCCTGCTAAAACGCCAGCACAAAATTCAGGTCTGCCTTGTCCAGACCCCCAGCCTGACATGCATAAAACATCTTTTCCTCTGCAGATCCTTCCTTACCCCAGTGCCTGGATCTTCTGCAAAGCCATCTGTGGAGCCCTGTGAAAAGATGGGGACTCTGATGCTGCTGCGGGAGGGATCGGAGCCTGAGTGCTGTTAAGTGCCAATGCCACAACGTCCCTCTGCGACAGCTGTTCCCACTGACTGAAAAATTTTTAAAAACACCAAAAAGCAGTGCAGTCTCATAGGTTCCATCATCAAGCAGCTACTAAAGAGACACCAGATTAAGATGCTGACCTTGATGTGCATAAGCATGTGCATCCCTGCTGCCCCTTTGGTCCACTGCGGGCCATAGGGCAGCATCGGCATGATGAGACGGAGAGGGGAATGTGGAGCTCCCAGCACTTTTCCTTTACCTGTCACACAGGGAGCACGGGTGCCGCTGATGAGGAGCCCCACTGCACGCTCCATGGGAAGGCAAGTCATGGGAGAGGTGATGGAGAAATGGCACTTTCCAGTTGGCCTGCTGATGTGGAATATGTGTCTCTCAAAGGAGTTAATTTTTTTTTTCTGCATGATCCAGCTACAGCATATGTTTTCAACTCTACCCAATTAGCCACTGGAATTAGCATTATGAAATGTGAAATGCCAATTATTATTGTGTATTTTAAAAAGAGTTGATGCTAAATAGCAGGGCCCCCTTGTTCTTGTCTTAGGAAGTGTTTTAAGACCCATCTCTTGCTCCTGCCACTTGCCTCATCCCTTGGCTCCTGGGCTTCCCCCCGTGCTCCCTCTCCTTGCCTGTGGCAGTGCAGGTGGAAGATACCCCAGCTGCTCTCCTCCCTCTCCAGGAGCTGCTTTTCGCGATGCCCATTGCAGCTCTCTCTGATCAGCCCCCTGCTTCCCGCACAGGCAGGAATCATCTGGTTGCAAGCATGAGCGCTGGGTCTTATTCCCATTGAACCCACTTGCCAAATCCCCTACACCTCCTCTAACAAAAACAGGGCTGCTTTAAGCATTTCAGAAAACCCTCTCTTTGTAGCCATAATTTCATGAGCAAGCGTGAGAGTGGGGACAGTTTAATTCCAGCCTGTTCAGTGCCTCATGTCTGGTCTCGGTCTCCCCTCTGCACTGCACCAGGGAGCGTTGCTGCCTTCCCAAGGAGAATCCGCAACGCTCGCCCCCAAAATACCCTCGACTTTCCGAGCATGAGAAGTGCATCTGCAGGAGCTGTGGAGCCTCTCCCCGCTGCCGACAGGCCTCACCCCATGCACACAAACCCTCCGCGCTGCACCCATCCATAGCGTGGGATATCAGTGAGGGGCCAGAACAGCATGAACTATGGGGACAGCATCCAGACCATCTCGCACGGCACGACAAACTGGTAATCCTGAAAAGCATGTGCATTCGCAACCCACCCCTCTCTCCAGCCAAGGTTCTTTTAAATATATAGGTATATGTAGTGTTGTGTACATATGTAATTTTCTGTGGCAAGAAAATAAAGTGTTTCCAAATTCTACACCCTCTGCTGCAGAAATAGTTTCTCTTTCCTTCTCTTTCTCAGTAACTGGAAACAAGAAAATACAGCCCACCTCATGTGCGAGAGCTGAGCAAGCCAGGTCTCCTTTGCTTCAGACCTGCCACTCACACATAATTTAAGCTGCAAGTTTCCAACCCAGGGACACAAAAATGCTGTTTCCACCCACCACATCAACCTGCTGTGCAGAAGATCACATGCGAAATATTCACTTCAGGTCTGTTAAATTCATGGACAACCCCCAGGGTGCAAAAATAATCTGATTTTTCCCTTATTTCAGGCTCCCTCACCAGAAAAACACATGAGTCTGTATCAGTAATCAGGAGGGTTTGCAGAGACAAAACCCGAAGATGGAGCAGAAGTGAAAAATCTCTTGCCTTGTAGACAGGGAAGGCAGTGTGGTGGGCAGGAGCCAAGGTGTCGTAGTTCAGCCCCAATCGGGACCAGACTATGCAGTCTCTTTCTCACTCCCCCCACCCTCCGAGAGAACAGGGGGAGATAATGTAAGAAAAATGGCTCGAGGTTTGAGATAAGGACAGGGAGAAATCCTTAAAGTTACCGTTAGGGGCAAAACAGACTGGACTCGGGAAAAACTATTGATTTATTACTAAAACCAGCAGGATAATGAGACAGAGAACAAGATAAACCTCCTCCCTACCCCTCCTTCTTCCCAAGCTTAACATTATCTCTACTGCCTTCCCCCTCCCCGAGTGGCACAGGGGGAAGAGGGAATGGGGGTTGCGGTCAGTTCATCATGTGTTATTTTATGCCGCTGCTTCATCCTCAGGGGAAGAACTCCTCACATTCCTCCCCTGCTCCTTCATGAGGTCCCTCCCACGGGCCACAGTCCTTCATGAAAACTGCTCCAGCGTGGGTCATCTCTTCCATGGGGTGCAGCCCCTCCAGAACGGCTGCCCCAGCGGGCCGTCCACGGGCCACAGCCTCCTTCAGGCCTCCACCTGCCCTGACATGGGGTCCTCCACAGGCTGCAGGTGGATCTCTGCTCCTCCGTGGGCCTCCATGGGCTGCAGGGGGACAACCTGCTCCACCATGGTCATCGCCACAGGCTGCAGGGGAATCTTGGCCAGGAGCCGCATTACTCCTCCCCCTCCTTCTTCAGTGACCTTGGTGTCTGCAGCCGTTCCTCTCAGAAGAAAAATTCTTCACAACAGATGCGTCTCAGAATCTCTTCACATCATCCATCTCATCTCCTCTCCACCTCTTGCAGCCGGACCGGGCTGAGTTGGGCCCAGTCGGCCGCCTGGCGAGAGGCCAGAGGGTGAGGCCTGCAAGGCCCATGAGGCCTGCACCTCCCCCTCTGTGCCTCTGCCCCCACTCAGCTTCTTCACATCTTCTCTTCTCTCTTTTTTTTTTCTGTTTTCCCCTTCTTAAATACACTATCACAGAGGCATTATCACTCGGCCCTAGGCCTGGCCGACTCCACCAAACAAAGGGGAGCAACTTCTAGCAGTTTCCTACAGAAATCACCAAGACATTAAAAGGAAACCCAACTATCGTTACAAAGAAATCCCCATAAATACCCTCAAATTAGATCCTGGGTGTGAAGTTGAAGTGCAGGTGCTTCTCAGGTAGGGCTGGTGGACACCTCTCAGCTTAGATGACAGCAGTTAGTGCTGGGGGGTTTTGTGCTTCAGCTGGCTGCCAAACTCTTCAGGGTAGTTTCTGCCTGAACATGGCCACTGGCTTCCCCAGTGACTGGTAGAAGTAATGCAAAAAAAAAACCAAATGGCTTTCTATGGTCACATCTTGTAACATGCAAAGAAAAACGCATGCAAGTGAAAAGGCAGTGCTAGAAACTGCATTCACGCAGAAGCCCGTATTTATCAGTGACTGTACAGGGACAAAGCCTCTGAGGAAGCATGAAATTCCTTCAGACACAGGAACATCTGTAACTGCCCCTCTGCCAAGGGACATGTGATGGGGAACAGCCCCTGGTATTACACCACCTTACTCTTTTTTTGGTCTGCACTGGTATATTTTCCACACTGCTTACTAGATCCTCCATGCCCAAGAATACACCTGCCTGGTTTTTTACTCAAAGCCTGAGTCAGACAAAACCCAAAAATCTCTTTTATTGAGCTACCTGCTATGTCTTTGATTAAGAAATGTAACACCCCGAGATGAGTTATTGGCCCAATTGTCACCTATGAAATTTGTGCTTTGGTGACAGACTGAGAGTGAATATTTGAGAGTGCATGATACGTTTGTACAGCTTTCACAATGCCCAGAGTCTGACGTTTGCAGGTCCTCCACCTTTCCCATCCACGTGTGGTACAGACTCCCCCTGACTGCTGGCTCCCTGCAGCCTAGAGAATACCAGAAAAACTCAGTTTGACACAGTTTTAATTAATATCTCTATGATTTTGCTTTTTTTAATGATGCAATTTATGGGTTTGAGAGCACTGGTGCCATGAATATGAAGCAAACCTTCAAGACAGCCCACACAGTTCACGGTGTAGCTGCCGTAACACCATGTCAATCACCCCAGCTCTGCACACAGAAGGCTGTGGTGGCACTATTAGATTTCAAATAAAGATCACTCATGGGGGAACTGAGTAATTTCTCTGCATGGAGCTGTCTATTTCAGACACCTGAAAGAGAAAATGGAACTGAATATTATTCATTATGTTTAACTCAACTGATTTTTTAAAGAAGAACTTTGGTTTTAAATGGTCCATGGCTTTAAAGCTCCTCTCTCTGGAGGTCTGGGTATTTTCAGTCACCTGAACCCAGGAGGGAAGGATGTGCCCTTTACTCTCCAGTCCTCACTTTCAATTTCATTTCTAAAGGATGAAATGCAATTAAAAATGTCTCCATGTGAAGATAAGTCTGTATCTATGATCATCCAGGTGCCAGGCTGCATATTACAGGTATCACAAGAATTTCCCTTCATTTACTGCCCACCAAAAGAAAGGTGTGCACTGCTTCCCTTCTGTTCTCCTTGCTGTACCAGCAGACTGAGTAGTGACCATCACCGTAACAGTGCCAGTTAGAGCTCTACAAGCGGGGCTTTAACGTCTTTAACCCCTGGGCACTTAGCCCTGAATTACAGCTTCATTGCTGCTGCAACTAGGGTAAGAAGACAGGGCATGCCTCTGTTTGGCATGCTGCCTTTTCATTAGCACATCATGGACAATTAGCTCAGGAGTGCCAAGACCCAACCATCACCTTCTCGCTACGGATGTATGAGGCTGTGCAAGCTCATGGCACCTCAGCGTAAAGTCTAGCTTCTCCAAGCTGCTTCCATATTGCATTTAAAGCACTATCAGGCATCAGGCTGCAAGCAGTAGCTTTGCCCCATTGTGAGGATATTCAGGCATGTTCAAGCTCTCCATAAGCCTCAGAGGAAGCGAGGATGAAGCGTGCACCTGCGTATGGAACCATCCCAGGCACAGACAGGCTTAGGGACCCCCCTGAACCACATCCACAGGCCAAGCTACAAATTTTTTTTGTACAAGTAGCCAGAAAATGCAGTAAAAAGATCCTTGCAGAACTATGAATGGCCATCAGAGATCATCTGGGGGTCCAGCAAGTCGGGAAAGGGAGGCTAGAGTCCTTGTAACTGTACAGCTCCAGCTCCCTTGTTCAGGCTTTTCGTTCAGGCTTTTCCCTGGCATCTACCCAGGGCAAACCCACCCTCTCCCCACCAGCCTGGGCCTCTCCTGATTGCTCACCTGCTTAAAAGCCAGAGACCCAATTCACCGTTACCTGTAGGCAGGGGTAGAGAGGCATGTCTCTCCTGAACATCTCCCAGCTCCTGTTGAATCTTACCTGTGCTATCTGCTACTGTCTTATTCTGATTTATCTGCAGGAATCAGGACTTGTGGAACTCAGAAAACCTTACAAGGGAAAGAAAATAAACCCCCAAACGAGGCTGGTCTGTTCTCTAGCTAAAATCCTTTTTCTGCCCCACCATAACTTAGGAGCTAGGTCCAGCACAGATGAGCACAGACCGTCTCGCCTCATTCCGGCAAGGTCCGTAAAAGTCCTCTCCTGAGCTGAGACGATGCCTTATCTGGGAAGGCTGGATTTCCCCCTACCAGTCTGGTTCCTGGTGTAATGTTAATGTTCAGGATTTCTATGAAAGGGCTTTGATTTACTATACATACTGCGTTTGTAATGGCCTGCCATGAGAACTGTGTCTGATATCAGATATAGCTCAAATATCTGGCTATGGAATGTGTTTCGCAAAGATGTAATTAATTGTGTGTTCCAGGGCAGGGAACCTAAGAGACTATTTTAAACTCTGATTTATATTAAAGCTAGTAAAGTTAATTGCCTGTCCATAAGAAATGAAAAATAAGTATGTACTTTGGAAGATCGCCACAGGTCTCCAATCAATATAAATTTAATGTGCTTCTATGTATCTCAGAGTAAAATTGCTTTTCAGTACTTTATTGAGTATTCTAGGAATTCCTTGACCACACGCTACTAGGAAATCTGGGCACTCACAAATGCCCGCTGACGGTGTGGGAAGGCCAAGTTCAATGGAATTCAAAGGATACACATCATCATCCCATGGCAAAGTGATAACTTATTTCTTGTGTTTATAAACAATAAGGTAATAAGAAAAATAAACATCACATGTTTACATGTGTTACGTATTTCTTTAGTAAGTAATAATTAATATTTTAACCTTTATAGCCCAGCTATGTGCAGAAAAAATGCATATTGTTTTTTCTCTACCATTTCTTACAACACTGGACTTTGCAAGGAATAAGAAAAAAAACCCACTCCATTGAGTTTGAACTGGAAGATCAGTCCAAGTTTAAATGTTTTACAAACCTTCTGGGGGACACAGTAGTGAATCTCCTGTCATTTTCACTTTCAATCACGGAAAACTGTTACCTCTGATATTGGGTGCTTGCAAGAGAACACCCAAATGCTGAAGAGCTGTCAAAATCTTTTTTGGCTTGGAAGTCTCATGAGTTTTGGCTTCTGACAAAATTTTTACTCCCCCTTGGGTTTAGCTGAACAGAAAATATTCTTAGAAAAGTACATCGCCTGATATCTCTGCAATCGTGGGCTCAACCAAAGCCAGACCCTTCAGAGGGAGGCTGAACTGAGTTAAGAGAGCACAGGATTTTTATTTGGATCAAAATGCGTTTAGCACAAATATTTGTCACTTTTGAGAAAAAAAAATAAAAGTTTTATAATAGAACTTTGCTATATGGGAAGCTATACACATTCAGGCAGTAAAAGGCTGCGTCGTAAAACCATTGTGACAGTGGCAGAGAATACATTGAAGCCAACGGGGAGGTAACACTGGGCTTGCCCCAGAGTTTTCACTGGAACTTGGCTTCTCTACGCCATCTGGATGTTCAAGCTGTGAAAGTCTGCTTGGCACTACTTACTAGATTCTGGCCTTACATGACAGCACACAAAATAAAGTAGCCAAAGGCCAGGAAATATTCTGGGACTTGAACCTTACTTTCCATTGCTGGGGAAGTGTTTTGCCTGCACTCTGTTTCAGTGCCTCCTTTATGGAATATTAACCTTGTTTCCTCAACCAGCTCATAAGAGTAAGCCCCAGACACACGAATCCCATCTAATGGGATATGGTACATCCATGCAGGTTTTCCAGCTCCTCTCACTGCTGGGATGAGGTGTGTACACAGCCTGGCACAGCTCTTGTAAGAATTAACTCCACTGAAGATCATGTTAATATTTAATTGAGTCATGGAGATAGATGAACATGCTTAACAGCACACAAGCTGTTTGCACAAAATGATCACTTCTCATAAAGTGATTTTGTAAAGGTGAGTTTGATTATAACAGAGGGAAGAAGTTGTTCCTGATTCTGAATTATGTTTCCCCAGCTCAGCCTTTTGAGATCGCACGGGTGAAACCAGAAGGGGAAAGACTATCCAGCTGAAACAAAATACCTCTGTTACCCAATGAATAATCTCCGATTATAGCACAGTTGTCCATAATTAATTAGAATCCATCGAGCCAGTCCATTTCAATATTTCTAATTTTATCATTTGGTAATTAATCTACTTTTGGTGAAATAGTGCTTACTGTAAAAAGAAACTACTGTCCGCTCTCAAGCCTGTTAGACAGAGAAGGACCTGAAAAATAGATGAGAAGAGGTGCATTGTATATGTATTTTTTAGCAGTTGAGAACACTTCAAGGAAGAGCGGGTATGCAACATTGAAATGTCTTGATTTATATTCATTTATTTTAATATATCTGTAAATCAATGACACTCTTAATCTCAGGCACATTTTTGCATATCATGAATTGTTACTTAGGTTCTTCTTTGTACAGTATCTATCAGCAGATCCTAGCTCCATTTACGGGTTTCTGAAGAAGAAATGTCATGCCCATAGAAAGAATAGTAATAATTATTATTGGCAGGAGGAAAGGATGGCACTGAAAGTATGAAAAATTGTGTAGTAAAAATGTGTTCATCCATCACAATAGTCTCAGAGATTAGATTGTCCCTAGAAAATTGTTTCATCATCCCTTCAGAAAAAGTAGGTATAAGTCCTTTCACCTTATTTGGCACTAACCCCACTACAGCAGGGTGAACTTCATTGTTTTTTGTCCCACACAGTTGTCTTTGGGATTCCATCTGAAAAGATTTCGGGTGCGGAGATACGTGTCTCCACACATATGAGTGACAGAGCTCTCGACCTCCTTGACTCATTAGTCACCATTCCTTGATCATCTGTGATGTGTGGCACCTCTGACACCACCTCCTTCACATCTCACAGGAGTGGTAGCAGGGCTTACTGGAGGTCCAGAGGGGAACTGAGGTTGTGCCAGCAGCTTCTGCTATCTCAAAGCATAAAATATTTGGCTAAAATAATTGCTTACTCCAGCAGCTCTTCTATATACAGCACACCACCTAATTGATCAAATATCTAATGGTTCAGATGCAAAAACAGCAGCATTTTTGGCTAACATAAACCTCTTCTGTGAAGCCAAAGGTTTTATCACTTCTTAAAGTGTCTGCAGAATGATTTCCTTATCAGTTTATAAACAATCTCTCTTCTTTGTGCTTGCTACCCACAAATGCAATTTTCTTCCAAATTTCCATAAGTTTCTCACAGGCTTGCCAAAGATCAGTGCTGCAGTCACTGAGTGCACAGACAGTATCAGTGTTTGATATAGAGAGGGCTTGCTTAATTGCTTGTTCAACATGGCCCAGAGAAGATGGGAAAGCCGCGATCTAGCCAAGACTGGGCGATACACACTCCACCCCACTTTGCAATCCCAGCTCAGCCGTGCCAGACCCAGGCATCCCTGACAGTTATGCGGAGCTCAGTCCCAGCACTGGGATTGGTGCCCAGGAAGTAAACCTCTTTGATAACTAGCCTGTAACTGGAATTCAGGCACAGAAAGGGTTTTGAGCTTGCCATTGTTCAAGGTGAACTCAGGGACTTGTCCTAGAGAGAGAGGTAAAGGGCAGACTTTGAAGGACTGACTTTCTTCCTGCCAGGAACAATCCCTCACAGGCAGTTTTCATGTAGCCATCCTGTTTTGGAGACTGAAAGAATTTATCACGAGAATTTCCAAGCTGAGATAAGTTCCAGAGGACGATCTTCAACCTGTTTAATTTTTGAGTGTATGTGAAGCCAAAATGTCCTGCTGTATTCTCACTTCCATGAACCACGGCCATGTAACACCTTGAGAAGCAGAGCCTCTCCTTTTTAGTTTGACAGCTCTTTTGTTACAATATATTCTAAATATACCTTTGAACTAGCAGGTTTACTAAGATTGTCATCTTTTTCTTCTTCCTTTAAATCTCAGGTTCTTTTTCTATGGTAGCTATTAGCTTTGCACTGAGAAATACAATGAGGAATGCTTCAATGACAGCAAGATGCAGCACTAGGTGCAATGCTATATTCTGAGTAAATGATACCATTCAAAGGACAGAGCAGAGCATGAATAGCATTGATTTCCAGAACAGCTATTTCAGTACTTAGCAAAGTTTGATCAGGCTGCTCTCCTTCACTGGCTGAGCTGTTAAGAGGCTGTGTCCCACCCTGGCAGGCAGCAATAAGGCCTGGGCTATATGTGACTTCATCACCTTCTATGTTGGTGCCAGCACTGCATTACACCTGGGCTTGCCACCCAAGCCTCGTGGAAAACACAACAGCATTTCACACCAGCACTGTGGGCTAAGGTAGGAGCTTCCAAACTGCACTTCGCTCTCTACAAGGGCTTACGAAGCAGGCTTTTATCACCAAACCACTCTGTGACCTGCTCCAGGGGTGTCTGAAATCACCTGGGGTCAAAGAATGAAGGACTGACTGGTGGCTGAGACCCTCCAAGGGTGAAGCTTCCAGGAGAAGACTCTTTGGAGCCACTCCAAACCAATGGGATGCTCCTTCAGCCCTTCAAAAACAAGAGCAGCAGCATCACTTCCAGAAAACTGTTTATGTAACGGATTTCATCTACCTCAAGGTGAGGTGAACTGCAGCTCAAAAGTGCTGCCTTCTTTGCTTTAACTGTAAGTGGAGTCTAGAGGGCCAGCTCAGGTGTTAAAAATCACATCTACAAGTTTGCACAGGCAAATCCACCTCCAAGCAACTAGTTGTGCTATGCCCACCCATAGAAATAGCTGTACTAATGTCAAAAGGTTTGCAGCCGTAATCCATAAATTTACATCACTTTTCAGAGTAAGTTACACAAAATTGAAGTAACCACACTTTGTGGATGATTTAAAAAGAGAAAAGGACCTATTGTTTGTTTAATTCTATTTCTGTATAAAATCTATTCTTTATAGATTTTAAAGCATTTTCTATTTAATATCTTACTTCACTAAAACAGCTTTCAGCCGTTTTACAAGCACAAGTGTGTGAATAAGCTGTGCTCTCATTTGAACGTCCTTCATCCACCTGAATAACTCCGTATTGGCAGCATTTCAGAGCCCAAATCTTGGCAGAGGAATAGCCTGGCTATCTATCCAAAACTAGCACTGAGCACACTTTCTGTGGCAGGCTAACCTTGCGTACCTTGAGTGCATGAGTATTTTAAGAAGGTTAAAATGTTGCTGCCAGTTTGTCAATTATTTCATTTCACCTATGACCACAACACAACTTAAGATGTCACAGGTCTCCTGAAGCCACTGTGAAATACTAAAGGGAGAGGTGTGGATCTACAAAGCCATTGAGGGAGTGAGAGTCCCTGCGCCAGGCTGGAGGCTAGAGACTTGTTTACTTCAGTTTTAGTGTATTTACTGGACATTGAACCGGAAATCTTGATTGCTGACCAAGGAAAGACACAGAAATTGTTGCATTTTTATACTGCTCCTGACCAGATCTGCAGCAACACCTCTCTTTCCTCATGGCCCACCTCATCTGCCCTCAGATGTAAGACCCTCAGCAGGCACGCAGGCCTGTCTTTACAGTCACAGCAGTTCCCACAGCTGCTCTGCTCGCCGGGGTCTGGTTCATACCCCCCACCATGTCCAATCCATCATCCCTTCTTCTCTGCTCTGCCACTGTTTCTCTCAGCTGCTTCTTGGATGGGCACAAGGCCATTGCTCCAGCACAGGTCCCATCCTAGAGAAAACCTTTCCCTCACACATCATTCCCTCTGCTAATGTTTCACATACAGCTTGAATGTCCTGCTCATCCCCCAGCACTTTCCCTGCATCACCCCCGTCTGCTCATCTCCTCCCTGACCCTGTGGTAATTTGCCACCCGGTAAAGCAGCATGAGACGAGAAGAGTTAATTATTGAATCACCTACTTCCAATCCCAGCTGGTTCATTCAAGGAGCAACAAAAAAAAAAAAAAAGACCAAGAACACAGAAGCATGAAAATGCCTTTGCAAAGGCTGAATACTGATGTTTAGTTTCTTGACATGATGAATTTACCCAGAAAAGCTGCATCTCAAGCGTGCAAGAATCTGTTAAGAAAAAGACACTGCAAGTAGGTGGGCAGACAGCGAGACGTTGCGGCCGTGACCGTGACCTCTCTCAGGTAATATTCTCGTCAGAGGCAATGGGACTGCTCTGCACATGAGGGATGCAGAACCAGCCACCGAGCAAGCAAATTCCAACTCATTTCATCAGACATAAAATAAATTCTGTGTCCATCAGTGCTTGTGTAGAAATGAAAGCTGGTTTATGACTGATGCAGGAGAAGAAACTCCTTCAAATGCACACTTTAGTGTTTTCTGTTATTTCTTATGCTTCTGCCTCTTTCAATCCCTTTAGCTTTTTGCTATGAGTGCAGTTTTAGCAACAACAGGAACAAGGAAGTAACACCAGCAAATTGGCTTAGCACCACATGTGAATTCTTATTTGCAAGCTACAGACAGCAGCATTTTTATCCCTGGCTCAGCTCTAGCTGAAGCCAGCCGCACACCTCCAGGCTGGTACAGCCCCACTTCGAGCCCCGCTCCCTTCTCCTGAGACTGGCTAAGTCCCACGCCACCGATGCGGTCTGGGTATGGCCGTTGATGTGTCACTGCGTCAGCAGAGGATTGGGGACTCGCTGTCCACCAGTACGACCTTCTGCTGCCCCTGGGTCTGCCCAGGTCTCTTCTTTTCTGATTGATGACCTTCCAATTTTCTCACCTCCCCCGTCTTACTCACATGCCTCCAGTTCTTCTGTGTCTCTCTATTGCATTTATACATAGCTGGTTACAAATATCACCACAGGAAATAAAGCAGTTTGGCTTTTTTTTTTTTTTTTTTTAATCTAGCTGATTTTCCTCATGTGCAAAATCCGTTATCCTTTTTCACAGGTTTTCAGCAAGGTCTCCTGTGAAGCAATGTCAGGTTTCAAATCTGTGCATTTTGGCAAGGTTTTCACTGGTTTAATTTGAAATACATAAGGAGATAATGATATCTTCATGATTTCTTTTTTTCAGAATATTAGATGAATCACACCAAGTTCACTCCAAAATGATGGGGGATCCTATTTATCACTTCCTCTTCAGCCTCCATCACTTGTCCTTGCTGATGAAATGATTGATTTTTTTCCTTGAATCTGGGAAAGGGAGTCCCAGGAGCATAACAAGAAAGTATAAATAACATCTACTCTGGTGCACCTAACAAATACAAGCCACAAAAAAAAAAAATGCTATAACATGCTCCAACAAACTTAGGATCTTTCATATAAAAGGCTGAAAGCCTCAAAAATGGCAATGTGCATTCACAAGAAAAAAAAAAAAGCAAAAAAAAAAA
>WHYT01017828.1:347212-374389 GCA_009806455.1 Tetrax tetrax
AAAAAAAAAAAAAAAAAAAAGAATTTATAGTGCTTGCTAGCTTGATCTGAAGATCCTTCCTGATCCTAAACCTACCGACTGGACCTGGGACGGACAGTTATAAAGGCTGGGGTTATGTGAAATATTATAGAGGCTGTGGGTGTCTAGATTTCAACCTTGCCACGCAACAGGATATTTTGGGATAAGGATTTTGTTTGTAATGTAAATCAGACACATGCTTCTATCTTACCTTAGGAAAGCTTCTCTCTATTCGTTTAAACTAGGCAAACGTGGCAGTGTGACTAAGCTGAGATTCCTGAATTCATTTCATTTTAGTGTGAAAGTCATTATTAGCATGCAGAAATCCTAGGGTTAGTCTGTTAAAAATGGGACATTTTTGAAAATGTCACAGCAGGAAAGATTTTATTGGGGAGTCTGAATGCAAGCACTTGCCACGATTTATCTGGAGCTCCTCTGCACACATAGGAAGACACCCAGCAAGTAATCTTCCATCAGTAACTTCACAACTTCTCTTACACCCTTTCTTAAGCCAGAGGAGAATATGTGAAGTTACTTGCTGGAAGATTTTACAAGAGGTTTATCCAAGCTGTCAGATATTCATGGAACAAAATCAAGAGCTGATGGAGAAAACTCCAGTTTGGCAAGACCATGGGATTTTGCATAAATGTATTTATTTCAAGAAACCTGCAAGAAGTCCAAGTAAGGGTGGATGTTCTAATAAAAGCCAGAGAGAGAAAGACCTCATCTGACCTGCAAAAACTGAATCCTACTTGTTCATCATAACTGTTCAAACTGAAAGGGCCTGTAGATGCCATGTCAGAGAGAACTCAGCAGTGGCTCAGAATAACCAGTAATCAATGTGGCTGATGCAAAGCCCAGGTTCCAGCCCTGCTTGTGTCTGAATCAGGGAAACAGTGATTCCTGTATGTGGTGCATCCCAAGAGAGTGCTCTTGTCATTATGCATCTTATCATTCCTAGTGAATGTATTTCAAAAAGTTTGCAGCTTCATTTTGACGCATAATGAAGCCAGATTTCGGAACTGCAACATTTCTTCACAAGATGGAGTTCTTGTTTTCCAGCCCAACTGAACTGTAAGCCTTAGTTTTCAATGCTTAATGTAAATAACTTGGAATAGGAACATTGAAAGGCCTGGACATATTCTGAGTGTGAACAGGTTGCTCAGAGAGGTGGTGGATGCCCCATCCCTGGAAACATTCAAGGCCAGGTTGGACGGGGCTCTGAGCAACCTGATCTGGTTGGAGATGTCCCTGCTCCTTGCAGGGAGGTTGGTTGAACTGGATGGCCTTTAAAGGTCCTTCCCAACCCTAACCATTCTATGATTCTATGATTCTATTCTATGATTCTATTACAAATCAATAAGCATAAAACATATTTTTAACTCACTCCCTTTCCCATAAATCTAAACTTCACAAAAGCAAAGTAAAAATCTTCCTACAAATTTGAAAGCAAACCACTTGTAAATCTCCCCTCACCCATTTAAATCATTCTCAATGCCATAGACAGCGTACCCTTTAGAAGTAACAGATGATTAAGCAGCCTCCTTCACCTGTAAATAAGCATGCAATTTGTGTTAGATGTGTTATATGAATTACATCTACTAGTCAAGCTCAAGTCTTATGACTATTTATTTACCAGAGAGGCTCCAGCTTTTTTTCTTTTGAAATAAATGCCAAATGCCAAATTGCTTTTGACTTCAGGGTTACAGAAACCTAACTGCTGCCCACACATGTAAGACTTTTGCTGGGGAGCTGTCTGCAAGCTAAACAGAAAACTCTAACATTATTATTCCAAGCCGATGTGAAATACTGAAAAATACAAACTCAACTCCTAGTTTCACTCCTACCAATGTGCACACAGCATAAGGCTTAAATAAAAATGTTCAGCTGTGAATATTTATGTCTTATTCTTAGCCTCCTTGTATTTAGAGGTTTAGTACACCTGTGGTTGCCTCTCATTTCCTAAATAAACAATAGAGAAAGCCATTTTCTTTGTGGCAATTGCAACCTAACATCTGCATGATAGAAGGAACGTGACAAAATATGAGATTTCCTGTTGTTTGCTGCATTTCAGTGGGATGTTTAAAAAGTGGAAAAAGTTTTACTGTTTGCAGAATTCACTTTCAAGAACAAGCAGCTTTCTGACAAATGGTAATTCTAACCTGCTCTCTCATGCCTTCAGCCAGAATTGTAGCAAGTGGTATCTAGAAATCTCTCTGATGTTTCAGTAGCGATTCTCCACCCGTGGACACTCGGCAAATCATGCAGTTCACAGAATCATAGAATCACTTAGGTTAGAAAAGACCTTTAAGATCATGGAGTCCAACTGTTAATCTAACACTGTCAAGTCCACTACTAAACCATGTCCCTTAAGCAATACATCTACATGTCTTTTGAACACCTCCAGGGATGGTGACTCCACCACTTCCCTGGACAGCCTGTTCCAACGCTTGACAAGCCTTTCAGTGAAGAAATTTTTCCTAATATCCAATCTAAACCTCCCCTGACACAACTTGAGGCAGTTTCCTCTTGTCCTATCACTTGTTATTTGGGAGAAGAGACCAACACCCACCTCCCTACAGCCTTCTTTCAGGTAATTGTAGAGAGCAATGAGGTCTCCTCTCAGGCTCCTCTTCTCCAGGCTAAACAACCCCAGTTCCCTCAGCCACTCCTCATAGGACTTGTGTTTGAGGCTCCTAACCAGCTTCGTTGTCCTTCTCTGGACACGGTCCAGCAACTCAATGCTTTTCTTGCAGGGAGGGGACCAAAACTGAACAAAGTATTCAAGGTGCAGCCTCACCAGTGCCGAGTACAGGGGCACAATCACTTCCCTGCTGCTGCTGGCCACTCCGTTCCTGATACAACCCAGAATGCTGTTGGCCTTCTTGGCCACACGGGGCACACTGCTGGCTCATGTTCAGCCAGCTATCAAACAGCACCCCCAGGTCCTTTTGCGCTGGGCAACTTTCCAGCCACTCTTCCCCAAGCCTGTAGCGTTGCATGGAGTTGTTGTGACCAAAGTGCAGGACCCAGCACTCGGCCTTGCTGAACCTCATACAATTGGCCTCAGCCCATTGATCCAGCCTATCCAGATCCCTCTGCCGAGCCTTCCTACCCTCAAGCAGATCAACACTCCTGCTCAACATGGTGTTGCCTGCAGACTTACTGAGTGTACACTTGATCCCCTCCTCCAGATCATTGACAAAGATATTAAACAGAAATGGCCCCAGTACTGAGCCCTGGGGAACACTGTTTGTGACCTCCTGTCAGCTGGATTTAACTCACAAGTCTTTGGACTTGACCATCCAGCCAGTTTTTTCTCAGTGAAGAGTATGCCTGTCCAAGCCATGAGCAGCCATTTTCTCCAGGAGAATGCTGTGGGGAGCAGTGTCAAAGTCTTTACTAAAGTCCAGGTAGACAACACACACAGCCTTTCCCTCATCCACTAAGCAGGTCACCTTGTCATAAAAGGAGATCAGGGTAGGAGACAGAAGGATATCAGGTAGGACCTGCCTTTCATGAACCCATGCTGACTGGTCCTGTTCACCTGGTTGTCCTGTGCATGCCATGTGATGACGCTCAAGATTATCTGCTCCACAATCTTCCCTCACATCAAGGTCAGGCTGCCAGGCCTGTAGTTCCCTGGATCCTCCTTCTGGCCCTTCTTGCAGATGGGCATCACATTTACTAACTGACAGTCAACTGGGACCTCCCCAGTTAGCCAGGACTGCTGGTAAATGATGGAAAGTGGCTTGGTGAGCACTTTCACCAGCTCCCTCAGTACCCTTGGACAGATCCCATCTGCCTCCATAGACTTGCGTGTGTCTCTAAGTGGTGTAGCAGGTTGCTAACCATTTCCCCTTGGACTATGGGGGCTTCATTCTGCTCCCTGTTGCTGTCTTCCAGCTCAGGGGGCTGGGTACCCAGAGAACAACTGGTCTTACCTTTAAAAACTGAGGCACTGAGTTGTGCCATGTGCTTTTGCCTGATTTATTCTCTGAAGATATAGGAAAAAGCTTTCTGAACCTCCTCATTACAAAAAGCCACTATCTGGCAAACCCAATATATCTCTCAAATATATCCCACAGTACTGTGCAGTGCAAGGGCTTACGTTATTAATGGCAAAGAAGGGGAAACCATGCCTCTCACCTCCTTTCAGACACTAAAGTAGACACTCATTATTACATCTATGAGCATAACTTGGAAAATCACAAAAGCCCAGCTGCAAACAGTGCATAGTAATGAAATAAACTAGTGCAAATGTGATCTGAACAGTAAAAATTGATTATAAAAGCAATAGGTGACTGCCTTTACTATTACAATGCTGTTAAAACTGATGGTTGCAACAGCTCTGCAGTCACCAATGACTAATTCATATGGCACCAACATAAAACTCTCTGCACTAAAGAAGATGCAAAATAGCAACAATTAGAAAACACAATGTGGTCCAAAATGCAGAGACTGAATGCAGAGATGAATCAAGAAAGGAAGAGCTGTGTTTTAGCAGCTATGTTCTTTCTCTCCAGGATTTAAATGCTGTCTTGTAGGACACAAGTGTCTAGACACTGCCAGTTAATGTGCATCTGACACAATTAAAGGAACTGGCAAACACAATTTCCCCCACGTGTCTAACCGTGAATCTTTGGTGACAGTGATCAAGGTACGCTAATTATGATTGCAGAGAAAGAAATGAGCAGAGACACCAGGGCTACCCATCCTTCTGTCAGAAGTGTTACATCTGTGCTTTATCACTACCTAGCACTTCTATGAACCTCTCTATCTTTGTGACCTTACTCAACTCATGAAATCTAAAAGAAGATTTTCTGAAGGGAAAGACAAAGATGTCAGTGTGATCCTAGGAGGATTCTTTTCCATTGTCATTTGGCACGAGGGCTGTGATTCCTTTCTTGACTGATCTCTCTAGACTAACTCACAGTTGTAAGTGCCACACAGCTCTGGGGAGCTGTTTGCCCAAGGCACTGGCAAGGTCCCCATCACCAAATTGGATTATCCAAACGGTTCACAAATTAGCATATGTTAACAATTTTAACATCTTTAACCTCATACTATCCCCATTATTTCACTGAGTATTACACACAGGATGAATTACGGCACAAAGAGTGTAATGTCTAGATCCTAGAAAAAGGCAACTAATGATAAATTGCAATTAGCTGTCATTCCAATGTCTGACTTTAGCATCCTGGTCCTCCTAGTGGAATCTGGAGCTCTGTGGGTCTGGTTGCTTGGATGCCTCATACTGGGATGCACCATAGGCAGCAGGGAGCTGCCCAGAGGCAGTGAATAGAGACCTTCTTCAAATCCTGACCTTTTTCTACGGCAGCAGAGAGGCATCTCCAAGCTTCCCTGAAGGCAATAATAAATACACACTGAAGAGAAATACCAAGAGATCTCCATAAGTTGAGTAGATGAGTAGCTTTTCAGGGAGCTGTAGAGAGCAGTGCTTTGCCAGATCCGCTGGCCTGGTTACAAAGCAGGAGGTGGTCTAGGCATGTAACCTTCTGTGTCCTTTGAAGGTAAAACTGTCATATCTTAGAAGAACAAGAGATCTTTAAGGAGTTAAAACAAGCTGAACCTTGACCAAGCAGCTAAACTCCAGCCTTTATACATGTACTTGATACTACTTTTAAAAGATTAATCTCAAGACTTTATCACTGCAAGTAAAAACAGATATTGGGGCAAAAGGAACTGTTAGATACTCCAGTATGCATTCCTTTGTTTATTACAACTCTGTTTTGTCCATGATTACCCCTGCACTTGGCCCAAAAGTTTAGTTTTGTTTAAAGGAAATATTGGGACCTTGACAAACTGCCGGGGGCATAAGAACAGCTGTACATAGACAGAGTAATGGTCCATTCATGTCCTGTCTCCACTCTCCACTGGGGCCAACAGCAGGTGTCTGGGGAAAAGCACGACAGCAGGGCAGGCACCCATCAGTCCCTCTCCTGATCACGCTCCCAGCCTCCTGCAAGTTGTGGCTCTGGCACCTCATGCACCAGGCAAAGCATAAACTTAAAAAAGTGGCACAGATCAATATCAGGTAAACATCCGGGATTGAAGATGCCCTTTACATTTCCTACTGTAAGCATTTTCTTCAGAAAAAAAAAAAAAGTATATTACTTTTTTGCAACTTGTATGAATTTTTATCTTTTTTTTAAAAATTTTAAAAAACGTGAATGTATAAACTGGGTGCAGCCCTCAAGTACCAACCCTACTAATGCTAAGTACAGAGTTCAACTGCTTTTAAACTCAGCAGTCTTTTATTTATATATTTCCTGAACATTTTTGCTGTAGCACCAAACCATGATTTCATATTCAACTGAGATTCTTAAGCTTGTATCAGCACCACTGTTTTCCTGATATATAGCATCTGTTTGACTACACTTAAATACAACTTTGTGCAACGAGGTCAACTTATCCAGCACTAGAGACTGCTCCATAGATCTGCCTCCTGATGCCTATCACCCTTTCTACAGTCCTTGTGTGAGTTGCGAGTTTTATTCTGGCTTTGAGTTCAGTACTAAAAATATTGAGTAGCACCGGGTCTTGCACAGAGCCTTGAAGACTCTCACGAGACACTTTAATCTGGTGATGATTTCCTATGACAAGCTTCTAGACTTAAACAAAACCAAGATAATATAAAGTGTTTCTAGGAATATTACTCTAAAGATACATTTTATACTCTACTCATGTCTTGCTTTCAATATGCAATCAGGAGATGTATGCTGGAGAGTCTGGCCTTAAATATGGTTGTCACAAATCCAAAATGGACCAGAGTGTGATATGTAGGGAAACAAAGTGAGCAGGAGTGTGAATGGAGTGGGAGTAAAAGCTTTTACACAGGCAGCAAGTGCCAATTAACAGACAACAGAAGTCTGTGTTAGCGTGAGGCGGACACTCCCAGCCCACCGCCCGCGGCGGGCTCTGCACTCCAGGATTAGAAAAGCGAGTCAAAAGCAGCCGGGGCTGTGGAGACAGGGAGTACCAACCTGAGATTATCATGAATAGGGGAAGAGGGCTATGAGGATGGTGAGGACATTGATTTGGGGTACTGGTCTGTGGGCACAGTATGAAAGAAGAGGACGGAGCTTTGGATCCAAGTGTGTGGGTGATGCAGCTTCAAGGATGTGGCACAGCAGGGTGGAACCCCTTATATGGAAAGACAAAAGCTTTTCCTCATAAACGGTTACAAATCTTTCCCTCTCCCTTGTTTTTGAGTAAATATGATTCTTTTCAGCCTCCATCAATTAACTGGGTATTAATCTATTTAACATGTACTTTCTTGATAACGTGTAGAGCTATCCCTGCAATCAAAATGTCAAGTGGCAGATAATACAAATGCCTCCCAAAATCTAAAGAAATTGCATCTGCTTTGTTCCTTTCATCTGCAACATTTATAATCTCAGCAAAAATGAAACCAGATTTGCTTGATGATAGGTAGCATGAAACACTGAAATCCCCCTCTTTTTCCCTGGCTTGCCAGCCAAATAAATCATAGGCTGCTTCATACAGCCCCTATCTGAATACATAAACATGACAGGACAGCTTTGGGAACATCTACTAAATCGCATTATCACTTCCGCTGATAGCATAATAACGTGTTAAATATTTTCTGGCTGCCACACTGCACTCAGAATCGGAGTGCCCCTCTCCTGCTTTTTGTAATGCTGCACTTTGCTCCTATAAAAAGGAAAATCCTGTAACAGTTTTGTTTTAAAACACCGTCTCACCCTGCAGGTTGCATATTTTCAAAACCCAGCTTTTCTCACTCTAGTTTCTGGGACACATCATTCTTTAACCTTGGACCGCTCTCCTGACAAGGTGAAAACTCATTAACCACCTCTGCATAATTTAAACACACAGCTTTGTTACTGTGCTGGCACCAGCCCACGGGGACAGCTGGGTTCCTGTACTGATAGGTTGTTCTTGTGGCAGGTATGTCCTCAATAGCTTTCTCTGGGACAGGAGATAATTACCTTCCAGCTAGAAGAATCATACTACCAAAAAAACACTCGAATGCTGTACAAACTTGTACAAGACAAGACCGCATCCCCCAGGACTGTCACAGAGAGGGGAAAAACCTGCCTGTTCTTGAGGCTCCCTTTTCTTGTTATCCTAAGAGTTCCTGAGGGAC
Source organism: Tetrax tetrax (assembly GCA_009806455.1). Classification (NCBI taxonomy): domain Eukaryota; kingdom Metazoa; phylum Chordata; class Aves; order Otidiformes; family Otididae; genus Tetrax; species Tetrax tetrax. The sequence continues at coordinate 355,383 of WHYT01017828.1, forward strand.
CAACTCCTCTCCCTGTCTCTCCCAGTACCTGCTGGTACAAGGAAAAGCAGCACACACAAATCTTCCAGCTCTCCTGTCGCTTGCATTTCTTCCCTCAGCAGTCATTTCAGAGGTAGGCAGCTTTTCAGAAGTTCCTGTTCTTGATAAAGAAATTGAGAGCAATTTCAATGTTCAGTATCTGTAATAATTTATATCACTGTCCCCTGTTACAGGGAAAGAAACAAAGCACCACTGCAAGAACACTGGGTAAGGGGCAGCTGGGTTCGCATGGCAGAGGAACGGCCCCACCACTGTGGAGCCACCTTTCTCAGTGCCGTGGTTACATTAAGCTCTTCCACTCCCCTGATCCCTAGTTACATTTGCTTCCTCTGGGCTCCTTGCAGTCACCTTCCTCTGCCAACCTCCCAAACGTTGCCCAAGGCCTCATGTCACCAGGGAGAAAGGCTCCTTTGGCAAGGATCACTGGTTCAAATTCAGTTTGCAGGACATGCTTTTAGACCTGCTTATTGCTCTAGTGACCAGGTGGATCCAGTGCTGGCAGACTTCCAAAGTCACCAGAGATCCACGAGTCTCCAGGAGCTTGTGGCAGCCACATCCAACAGCAAAATCGAGGCTGCATCATTTGGTTTACAATAGTGTTAGAGAAGGGGTGTGAGAAGCTTAGCATCGTAGCCACGGGGTAAACGTGTTGGCAAATGAAAGCCATTTGAATCCTTATGTCTGACTTCCCCATGTCTTTTTATTTCTAGACTGAATGCTAAGTAGGAACTGTCTGCTTTCCAGTTTTGGTTTGGATGATGCCAAAATCTTTTGAGCACAACCCAAGGAAGTCAAAGTGGAAGATATTCATTTCACTAAAGAAAAAATACCCTGGAAAGCTCTCTAGAGTGCAATAAAGGACCGCATACAGAAAGCCCTGAGCTGTGGTTTGGCATTCGCGTTGACAGAAAGCCTCTAGCATTTGGCCAGTCCCACAATCAGCCACTTCCCACAACATCTCAGGTGCCACCCAAAGCTGCTCACCATCTACTCTGATGAAGATACAGTGGTAGCCCAAAGGTAACGGCAAGAAAGCAAGGAGAGAAACAAGAGTTAACAATCTAGCATTTCAAGAGCTGAAGTCACCAAAATTTTATCTATATAATTAAAATTATGGCATGGGATGATTTTGAAAGGCTTAAACTATATTTTTCGTACTGCTCATCTCTTTCCTTCTAACAGCCTCCTTCATCCCCATTCTCATCACTCTCCACCACAAAAGAACTGAGACTTTGCGTGTTCTCACCCTTGCACTGGAAGGTTGCCCAGAGTGGCAGTGGATGCCTCATCCCTGGAAACATTCAAGGCGAGGCTGGAGGTGGCTCTGAGAAACCTGATCTGGTTGGAGATGTCCCTGCTCCTTGCAGGGGTGTTGGACTAGATGACCTTTAAAGGTCCCTTCCAACCCTAACTATTCTATAATGTCTCTCACCCTCCTTTTCTAAAAACTCAAAATTCTGTTACTGTAAGCAGATCCTTGAAAACAGCTGTGAGAATGGCTTGCTATGAAGAATACAACCTGCAGAGCTCTAGTTCCACAGAAATTACCTACGTCTTTACCACTGTTGCAAATCACTTCCATTTGTTAATGTTTTAATCCTGCTCAATCCATAAAATTCCATTATCGTTGCCTTTGTTTTGGAATATTCCACATTGCTGCATTTGTTGCAGAATGAATTTATTAAAAAGCAGCATGAAATTTAAAGTACTTTCGCTCACAGATAGCCTGAATAATACTACATTAACATTCAGCAGTCTTCACTAATTTATTCTTGCTTCCTTGTAATAAGCATGCAGACACTGTGTAAACAGGCACTCTATCAGAATGAATGATGCAGAGTTTAACATTTCCTTCCCCATGCACAATAGACAGACTCTCACCCCATAAATTGTTCCATTTGTAAATTATCTAGTAGGTTAACAAATTTTAGAGCCTGAAGGGACTTCTGGCATCATCAGAGCCTGTGTTACTTCTTGTGTAACCACTGCGTGTATAAGCTGGACAATTTTGTCCAGTGATTCCTGGTGAAGAAGAAATTATTCTCCCAACCTTATTGCAGTGTGAGATCTTTGAGGGGATCACTATCAACGACATAAAAAGTCTTTTGCCCTTAAGATTACTTTTAAAGGGAGATTTTCTAAGTGTATAATTCACTAGCTGTTAAAGACAGAATAAATTTATAATAAACGATATATGTTATCAAAGTGATTTCAGGCTTCAATCAACAAAGGCACTTAGGAGCTTTAAACTTGTGAATTGTCTGGTAGGTCTCCATGGGACCACTTCTGGGCTTCCATCAGAGCTTGCGTGTAAGAATTTTGCGAGCTTAACCGTGCAAAAGCTAACCAAATGTATTTATAAAACAGCAGCTGAAGAGCTTCAGTGTGAACTAAGACTCTATACCAGTAACAGCTGCACTGCAGCAAAATGGCTTCAAGGCAGATCTGGAAACATTACAGTGTCTACATAACACCAAGCTGATTTCCACTTGTCTTTGAGTATGATGATTTCCTGCTTAAAAAAACAGCTTTGGTACGTAACACTCCCACTTGAAAATCTTCAATTTTTCTATCAGTAACCACAAAATAATGCTCATTTCTTAAGCATAGGACAAGAAATAGTTGGTGTCAGTGGTACATACTGAGCAAAGACTGACTTTTAAGTGGTGACTATGGCAGCTGTAGATGTATTCTTAGCTGAAGCCACCTTAATTTACTTTCCCTTGAAGACGACAGCATTGTCACAACAGCTGTGTCATGTCATAAACTCAACCTCAAAACAACATTAATTGGAATCCATGGGGAGCACCTGATACTTTCAGGAAAACACAAAATTATGTCAAAGCACATAAAAGAAAAGTAAGTTACACGACAAGAAAATGTCAAAAGAATATCAATGTAGACAAATAAGAAGATAACAGACGAAATGCAACAGACATTATTTCCAGCTTTTGGAAATAAATGCAAAGTGTCCAGGTGATTGCAAAATTAATTGGGACACTGGGAAAAGAACAAAATAGTTCATTGGCAAGTTAGGTATGAGGTAGGAATATAACTAAAATTAGCAAGACAAAATTATATGGCTTCGGGGTGAATCTGTAAACTTTACAGAGTCTATACAACAGTAAGATGATTCCAGGATATTTCAGGTAGACATTATCCAGTCTATACTTTGAAGAACATACCTTATTTCTTTGATTTGTTCCACAGGTTTGTCCCCATCCCTGATGCTAAAGATTCATTTATCATTCATTTATCAATTAAGCCTCTGAAGAGCCCAAGTAAGATTCTGACTAATGTTCCTCTCAGTGCAGAGTTAAGCCTGAAAATACTGTAGTACTTTAACAGTTCTAATGACAAAGATCCTACCAAAAAAAAAGTAGTTTTATTTTTCTCTCCTACGATGGTAGTGAATGGGATACTTGCACGAAAACTCGTGGATAAAACTTCTCAGTTAAGAGTTTTGTCAGTTAAGATAATTCCTTAAACCTCTGGTTTTGCAGCTGTAACTTGAAAAAGAAATTACATTCTAGATGAAAAACATCTAGGAAGGTTTGTTACAGGTTGTGTAGATGATAAAGTGATGCTTACATGTGGCATAGTGAGGACCAAAAGGAATGGATTCATAGTGAAACAGGACTGAAGACCTGGTACCACAAGCAGCCTGGTGCATGGGGGTGCTCCTGGAGGGCATCTTTTGGTTTAGTTATGTTCAAAGGGAATCCAATCTGTGTGCTCCCTTTTTGATGTGAATCGAAGCATGCTAAGGGGACAATTGCTCCTAAAGCGTACTTCTACTCTGAACTAAAGTATAACTGGTACATTTCCTGCAGGCGCTAGTATGCATTGCTGGGTTCAGAAACGGAGTAGAAAGTTAATGCTTCTGGCAGGAATTGAAAACAGGTTTACTAGGGCTCTCTGGGATCTCTAATGTAAGTTCAATACCCTGTTACCAGAGGGGAAGATCAGCCCTTCAGGTGTTTTACTATAGAGAGCTGCTGCTGTGTTCTGAGTGTCAGTCTGCGCTGATGCTGTGAAATGTCTGTGACCAAAGACTTGTGACTCCGCGGTTTGCTTTTGCCACAGACTGAGTACACACATGGTTACTGCACATCAGTTGATAGGAGGTCACTTCTCTTCCCCTTTCATCCTGCCTGGCCCCGTAGCACTTTGTTGGTTGATCTGACAGGCTCTTGTGTAGATGCAGCCTGTGGATCGCTGGAAGCTTGTTTCTATAATTGCCAGTGCACCATATATATCTAGTTAATGCTTTCAGTAATGAGGAAATAAGTTGTTTCAGCAAGAAAATAACTACTGCAGATATTTGCTTGCATTATGAAAATGTTTGGGTCAGAGAGGAACTCCCCAAGGGGGGGAAAAATAAAAACAGAGACATAAACAGAAATGTGTATTACATCTGTATTTACCCTGGTGACCAGCATGGTAGTTCAACAAATCTGCACTGAATGATGTCCAGCTCAAGGTCCAGCATTTTGCATTTATTATGTAGCTGTTTGGGGGGAAGTGTTGGATTTTTTCACTGTAATGTTTTCAGTTATTTGGACACTCCTTTCACAAATTAAACTGTCCTGCTTTATTTAAAATGCTGGACCTTGCTGACCAGCAGGTCACACAGGTTTAAACAGAAACAGCAGCCCTCTTACTCAAGTCCACTATATACAACCACAGAGATTAAACCGGGCAAAGCCCCGTGGGGACAATAGATGGAGAAAGACACACACTCCAGAATTTGCTGGATCACTTATAAAATGAGATCGCTTTAAATAGGCTGTTTCTGTAGCAGCTCACGGATCTTCTGCATTTCTTAGATTTATGTTGTTTTCTTTCCTTTTTTTTTTTTTTCTCTCAGGGGTTTCTCACAATATAAGCTGGAGTTTTTTGTTTATTTGCCTTCCTTCCCCTAACGACAACAAAATTTCTGGAATTGGCATTGGCACTTTGGATGCCTAAAGAAGTAATTTTTCAAATTGAGCCATGCACAATTTAATTTCTCTTGGGTTCTTAATAATCACAGTATCTTTCAAACATAAGGTACAGACTTTCCTTTCAAAAAGAAACCTTCAATTTTTAAATGTTTGCCTTATTCCCCTGCTAAAGTGAAGATCTCAAATTCTCAAAGCAACAAAGGTAGAGGCAGCTATTTAGTTATCTGAATTTGTGTATCATCACTGTCTATTATTTATATCCCAGCAGCACTGTATTATACACAGTGCAATATAGACAAAGACAGTCCTCTCTGCATCATACAGCTTATGGTCATAACTATAGCCAGTAAGAAAAAGCAAGGGGACCATGGTCTTGACCTCTCTGCCTCTGTTAATCACCTTTAAAATAATGGTATTTGGGCTCAGAATTCTTGGTCATGTACCTACCATGGAAAACAGTGATAGTTACACTCTTAGATAGCCAGAGATTTTTAGACACTTCACTAGAGACGTAATTTCAGCACATTAATCTTCAATACTGTATGTGGTAGCCCCAGCAAGTAAGTTACAGACATGAGCTGGGTGTTCCTGTGAATCCTATTGGCCCAAAGACAAAGGGCAAATAAGACAACCCCAACTTATTACTAAATAAAAAAACCAAAAACCACCTTGTATCATGCAGGCTATTTTCCTGAGTTTTAAATGTGTGAGTCATGGTTTCAAACATTTGGGGCTGCAGACTTTGCCTCTGCGTTTCGTTACTGCTGCTTCTGAGTGGGGCAGCAGTCACATCACTGACAGCCTCCTTTATGTTACTCTGCAATGTGTCAAGAACCTCATCCTTAAAATCAGTACATCTAAAAGTATTAATCAGCAAAATTCTCACCTCTTTCTTTTACTATTAGAGAATGACTACAGAAACTACCAATGTGACCTGAAACAATAGACTATAAACCCTCGATGAACACTGAAGGGGTTGGTTTCTGGTTTACAAGCTCTTGCTTGCAAACCCACCAGCTCCCACCAGCAGGAGGTTCAGATGTGCCAAGCATAATTAAAAATGTTATTTGCAAATATAATTCACTGTTCATTTATGGTGGGAATTGGTTTCTTTTTAGCCTTCAGGAATTTTCACTTGTTTAGCTGAACAAAAGAGGAACATTTCTTCATTTTAGGACTTGGATACAGGAAAAGGATCCTATATGTATTTTCTTCATAATCCCCTTGTTCTCCTCACTTTTTCCATTTTACCTTTGCTATGTAACACTGCATCTCGTGGGCTGCTGTTTAGGTAAGAGGAGATAGGTGCACTTTGCTCCAGAACACAACGCTACTGGTAAAAGTCACATAAGCACTAACTGTGGGGAAAAAAATGACTGAAAAAAAAAGGAACTCCAAGTAGAGCCGAGCTGTGTAATGCATCTCCATATGAAATATGTACAGAATTAATTAACCATTAAAACAGAAGACTGAAAGCTGCCAGATTGGTCATCAAGTAACAAAAATGCAAGAGGCCAATAGTGAGTGAGGGTCCTGGTCACCTAAACTGGAGGTTACCTTCACTGCCTCCTTGCTACCCTAATACATCTCAAGAATTCACAGGGTAAAATATGCCTGAAAGCTTAAATTCTCCCTCCTGTCAGAACTTTCTCAGATTCTGCCCTTCATGTCAGATATAAGTCCTCCCTCACCAAGGTACTATGGCCTTAAATTCCTCAAGAGTTAGCTCTGTTATGTAGTCTAGCTGAGCATATATAGCATACACCTACATGATAAGCAGGTTTATAAAAAGCTGCTTCATTGTCATTGCTCCTCACACACACCACCTGTTTGCTGGTTCATGTCTTTTGGGGATTTTTTTCCCTCCATCCATCTGTTATGCCTTCAACTGTCTTCACCGGTAAGCTCTGTGCTACATCTTTGTACAGTAACTAGCACAAAATTATGCCTGCCAGCACTGAGGTGTTAATGAAGTTAGCAGTAGAGTGATAACGACAAGACGCTGGCCCAGTATAATTTTCGCCTGCATCAGCTGAACACGATCACCTAAAGGAAACAAATGCTGCTACTCCAGCCTTTTATATAGTCAGGATTTTTATTCATGGCACAATTAACCATTTCCGTCATGACAGACAGTGCTGAATGACTTTATTTGCACAGCAGTACACCTTTCCTGCACTAATCAGTAAAGCACTGACCTCTTGGTAGATAACAACGGACAGGTTTGCTTTTACTCTGTAGCAGTGACGGCTCCCTGCAGCGCTGTAGTAAGCATGCTGCGACAAACAGTAATGACATCAGCCAGAAGACAATCTGAAAACACTACAGCAATGTTGAAGTGAGTGAAATATTCAACTGTGTGATCTCTCTCCAGAGAACACGGCACTGAACCCGTATCCAGCTGCTCACCGCAAGCAGGACCCTGTGCAGCTGCACAGGGCTGGGCTGGGACAGTGCCCACGCTGGGTGCACAGGATATGGCAGGAATGGAACTGTGTGTGAAGACTGGAGGTTTTGGTTCCTTCTATGCCACACGCGACGGTATGTCTACACAGATATGTGTTTAAATATGTCCACACAGGTAATTATCTCAGCATAAAGTAACTGGGGAACCACCTGCCTTTGTTCCGTCTCTCCCAGTCAAGTGTGCATCACACGGCCAAGGTGTGAAGTAAGCCTCTCCTTTTATCTAAAAGAGCTTAAGCCATGTGCATTTTCTTTGTTTTATACTTCCATGTTACACTTGCAGGAAGGAATTTCTCCTTCCCTGTGTCTGGAAGTCTTTGATTTATGGAGGAAGTAACCATTTCTCTTAAGTTTGACCTCAATTCTAAAGCAACCTGACTGGACAGGGGTTGAAAAAGGTTATTGAGGAGAACACCGTGGCTGCCTAGAACCTGTGTCAATCCAAGCGTTTCACTCAACATCGGCTGTTGGCACAGCCAAGTAAATCCCAATTACTTTCTCCCTCACCAGCTCAAGAACATATGCTACAAAAGCTGCATAATCAGGAAAATAAGCATGACTGCTATGCGTAACCTCCCCATCCTGTACATGCCCATCCAAGGCACTAAATCCCAACAACCTTAAAAACAAAAAATACTCATTTGTTGCTGGGTTTGATTTCTAAGGCAGCACTTCACAGGGGACCTGCTCAAAACAGAATAAAGAGAGGGGATGAAACAAAGTGCCTTTAGACTCAAGAACTGGGTGAATTTTCCCTTACAGCAATGTTGTGATACATGTTTACATTATTCATACAGAGCTATTGGCACTTTTTGAAGTTCAGCTTACATCTTGACAGCTCCAGGTCAGTGCTGCGGAACAAGAGAATCCAGGTGGGTCAGGACCCTCTCTCAAAGTCCTGGTTGTTTCAAAAAGTTTTTTGTAGCTAATTATAAAGAAACGGGATGCTCCCTTCATTTCCTTTTGATTACTGAAAGTATACCGCTTTATAATACTTTCTTTCTCATTCATTCCGTCCCATTTGTATCACAGATTTCCATTACTTTTCTTACGAACTGTGGCTCTAACTTAAACTTAAGTGTTCCAGAACTACTTTCATCCTCCTTGTAAAGACAAAAGAGCATATTGCTCCATAACAAAATGCCCATGAAATAAAATGTGTTTTCCCTGAATCACACAGCTTGTTCCATGGAAAAACGCTAAATGCTTCTGGCGTTGCTGATAGGTGCCTACTACAAAAGGGAGTACATAAAAGAGAAGTAACCTGCTCTGCAAACTGCTGGCATAGATGCAAGTATTACTCTGTGCAGGTATCCAAAATGGAACACTAGGGTCAAATCCATATTTGCCTGCAGCTTTGCTAAAGTTACAACAGGAATGCTTTTGTCTCCCCTGCTTTCTTTAATTAGTGTCACATCCATTACCAAGATGCAGCAATGCTGACATTCCAGGAAACAATGCCTGGCTCTTGCTAATCAGAAAAAGAGCTGTAAATCTTGTAAGGAGAGATCGGTTTTAATTTGTGATTCTGACATTGAAATACTGGCCTTAAATACCTGCTCCATGGGGAGCTACTGCTGCACATTAATCCTGAACTTATCAGTTGTTGAGCTGCCATAAGACAAAAAGAGCAGGGACTGACATAATCCTAAGTGAGGTAGCACGGGGAATGCCATACTATACGCAGGAGTGCGCTCACCCGTGAAGCACACTACACCAATATTCACCCCCTACACTCAGTCTGTACTGTTCACTTTGAGGAAGAACCAATTTCAGACAGCCCAGATTTACCACAGATCCACTCCCACATACACAAAGAGAAAGTTATACGGAACAGCAACACAGCCCATTGGAGAGACTTGTGAGGTTACCATCAGTTTTGCCACTTCACGCATTATTTTCCTTGGCTATGATGATTCATACTGAGACATTGAATTGAATCATCTTCCGTGCAGTCTCTTACAAAAAAAAAACCAAAACCAGAGAGATGAGATAAACTTAGGAAAGTTTTCTGAAGTACCTCTCCCCAGTTTAATACACTTTTTGATTATGCAGCTTCCTGTCTTCGTTGCAAGGTGACATGAGGTCATCACGATCCATTCAAGCTGCCCGTGTTTTACTACATCCACCTACTCCTGGAAATGGCACTGCAGAACACAGATGCCCTTGAAAGTCCTCAGTCAAGAACAAAACGTACATACCGTATTTAGCAGATCTCAAAATCCTCTTTGCTGTGTGGCCCCTCATACTGGGATTTTTTACAGGGATGGCTGTAAAATGGATTGCTGAGTATTTTTTTAAGGTCCAGTAACACAGTTTAATGGCCTGTACTTTCTTTAAAGGCTTGGTAAAATGTATACCATTACATTTCATTTTTTAAATAAGCCTGTAAAAGTCTTTCCAATATCAATATGTAAAAATCAGTATTTCCCATATTCTGTACATAAACATCTTTCTAATATCAGATTGTAGCAGCAAAACGTGCTATTGAGCTTAAATTACTCAAAAGCCAAGCCCACATCTTAACTACTGAGTAACAAAGTGGTGGACAAGACACTAAACTAAGTATCTGCTAAAAATCTCCTTTGATGGATTTGATGCAATAAGGAAATTATGAAATAAGTTTAACATGTTCCTAATTCTATAACACAGCTATTACAGATGCAGACCAAAGTAGCTTGTTTGAACATGCTTGATAGGTAGAATGATGTATGAGAAAATTATTACATATAAAAATGGTAAAACTAGTGACAAGGTTGAATGCTACAAACAACTTTTCAAAAATGAATCTGCAACAAGTCATCAAACATACAGATGGCTCATCAGCTGGTTTTTCTTTTGAATCCACTAGAGCAGAAAACGAAAAAGAAAGGTCAAAAGCCAGCCTGGATTTTTGGAATAAAATGTACCAATCAACTAATATTACATATTTAAGGAACCCTTTTTTTAATTTGTTAAACATCATTTCACTTGGTTTCCCTTACTTTGCTTCTAGTTCCTTAAAATATTTCCCTATCACAAATCTTTCCCAGAGCTTCTGCACAAAATGTAACAGAGGGCAGGAGAAAGTGAGCTAGCATCCAAAGAGAGAGGAGAGAACGAAGCCACAAGAGCACAGTTGGGTTTTAACTGTGTTACAGTCATCTCATAAAACTCCCATCACTTTGGCTAGTTACACTGTAGTTTTTCCATAATATATTTTTTTCCAGAATAAATGAAGTGTGATACTGTGGATTGTGTTCAAAATCAACTCCTATTCTTTATTTCAGTGGAGTCATTTGGAGTGTAAAGCTAGCGCAGAATTTTGGTCCCTCTTGTGCAGCTGAATGAAAACAGGTGTTTAGAACAGACAAAAATGGGGTGGCCAAACCACAGGTCTATTCAAACTAGTATTAAATGTATTCCACATTTTGGAAACCAAGTTGCAGCCAAAGTGTTTTGGGTTTAACACAGTGAGTGATTTTATTTATTTCACTTTTGCAACATTTTGACAACATCCAAAGCAATCAATCATGAATTTCAGATAAAGTTCTGTTTTCTGCTGGGCTTGTTTTTGTATGCTCTGGTACAGCTGAGAAATCTTTTCTTTCCTTTTCTTTACAACCCTGGCTGGTTTTCAATGTTTGTTTTCTTTCTGAAATCAATTCAGACTGATTCACTTCTAATTAGCACGCTCATATGTCTACTAATTTAAAGAGGAACTGAAATGCTTTAAAATAAATATATTCCAAACATTGCTTAACTCTGGTAACCATAGTTTACATACTACATAGGCATTGAAATGTCAAAGCACTGAAAAAAGAGACCAAAGAAGCCAGTCTGTGGAACTGATATACAGCTACACCACAGCAGCCACAGAGCAAAAAAAAAAAAAAGTGATAGCAGAGAGCTCCCATGGTTTAGATGAGCAGCTCCAGGCAGCTTGTCAATACACTGGGCATACAATCTCTTGCACTTGTTTTTACAAGATGGGAAGCCATACAAGAATATTTAGGTCAAATAAATAATATATATCTCATAAAGAGCACAAGTCAGTGGGTGTGTCCCTGGAGGTTTCTCTTTAGTGGACAACATTTGTTTCCTGAAAACGGATGCAAGTGTGTTTTAACCATTTATATCAGGACTACTGACAATTTATATTATGTTCCTGTTCTTTCATATATATATCCAGAAGGCTGAAGTTAGCAAAAAAACCAACCAACTAACCAAAACCACCAGAAAAATAAAAATCACGGAAACACATTCCAAGCATAAATGAAAATATACTGTGTCAGTTACAGGTTGTCAGATCAATCTCTCTCATAAGTAGGGCTCTTACCAACTCTTGTCTAGCTACTAAGTGGTGCAGAATTTTCTGCTTTCACTAGCCACAGATTAGAACTCATCCTGAAACAAAAACAAGATTCATCACTTAGAGAATAGTCAGAAAGCATGACAAGTTAGGAATCAAAATGCAGACAGAGTGGTGGAACCATCCAGCAGCCTGAGTCCAACAACTGCCATGTTCCAGCTCCTATTGTATTTGTATTTACTGCTTCTTTACATCAGATTGTGCATTTTCCTGTTCATTATCAGCCATCTATTATCAGGGATGACCATGTGGTCTCTGACTCACTGCTTTGCTTAATAATGCACTTACTACATATTCTGTCTTGCCTACTATGCTTGTCACATTTCCAAGCACCGATTTCAAGCAGCTAATTGCAGTCATAATGGGGCTGCCTTTCAGACCAGCATACATGCCTGATGTATGCCAGACAGTGAATCCAGAACTCCGAACTCCCTGTCTTGTCTGTACTCAGCAAACAGATAAAACCACAGCCTCACCATTTCTGAAACCCGTTGTAGATTGACATTGCATCAGTACGTCACTGAGAACTGGCTTGGCCTACATCAAAAGAAGCTAATTCTGCTCAAACAATTTTATCCCAAATTTCCCCAAATACTTCTCTGATACCAAAAGACTTCATACAAAATATTACAAAGATTATAACTCCTGAGAAATCTATTCTTCTCAACATGCCTATCTGAATGTTAAGAGCGCTATGACAAGCAGCGGCAATAACAACTCAGGATCCCGCCACTGGATTCACCGCTCTGGATGGATACAGATCTAATCTGCGTCTGCAGCCCAGAGCTTTCCCAGCTTCTGTACTCACAACTTGTCCTGCTTAGCACACAAAGTAATAATGGAAAAGCTGGCCTCAAGCTGACGATGAATATCCACAGAATTACTTAAAAACATATAAGAAGAAGAAATACTTCAGCTGGAATGTCTACAGTTCAGGGCTTGGAGCATTTCTGCTACAGGAACCTTACAGTTGAAAGGATATAAGCAAAGGTATGTTTAGCTATTTCACACAATAGCCACCACACATGAATTCAGAAACTTCTCATGTTGCAGTCCATCAGCATTGTACTTCTTCATGTGGCCACTGAGCTATCGTCTGTCCGTTTCATGTGCTACAAGCCATCGCCCTGGCACAGAGGTTTAGAAAGGCAAAGATGGAAAGAAGAAATGTATTGGTCATTGCATCCATAAATGAGGACAGAGGATTTTTATAGCTCCTGTTCAGGCCACTACAGGGGTGGTTACTGGCACGTAAAGCAGTTCTCCTGGGATCAGCTGAAACGTAACGGGTTATAGCAGCCCTTGCAGCAGGACTGTTAAAAAAAGAGCTAAAAGAAGGGACAACGATACAAAAAGCTGGGCTAGACTCTTCAGCGCTGTGAATGAGTTTGTTATGGAGTGTTAAACTATCAGTATGGGCTAATTTTACACAAAGGCAGGGGAGCAGCATTATTCTAGATTCAGAAGTGGTGCTTTCCCCAGGGAAGGGTCCCAGGAGAACCACTTCTGATTGCTTTTGTCCCACCCCTCTTCCCTCTCAGCCCTGGGAAGGAGTGCTATATTTCAACTCCTGACAGAGAGAGAAGAAGGAAAGAAAAATCATTGTACCAGGCTTGAAATCCCCAAATGCTTTTAGTGGCTGTGATTTCCCCAGTGAGCAATTTTTAACAGAATGAGCATATAAAATTACACCGCAAACCATCAGTCTGAAGGATAGAGCCTTCATCATAATCAAGCACCATTCTCGCAAGTGTTTCATCTCAGGAATTCCTTGAATATTCATTCCTCTGAAAGGCAAGGGACAGAGATCTCTGAAGGGCTCTGAATACACACTGTAGGCAAGAGCTCTGCCTGCACTTCATCATAATAGAAACGCTGGCTGTATTGACTAGGCACGTATTTACCGCTCCATTAGGGTAAGCCAAGGCAGCCCAGTGTTCTCAGTGACACGAGGTACAGTTGTACGTGTGTACAGCAGCTGTACAGCTGCGCTGTCGCTGTATCGGCCCCGAGCTCCCTACCCGAGCTGTGAGATAATTAAATACCCGCCAGACGCTGAGCACAAATATGGAGAAGTGACATCAAGAGGTTATAGATTTATAGTCATGTAAACGAAATCATGATGAACCGCCAGCTTTGCTCATTGCCCTTTTCCTCCTGATCCTGAATCCTTCCTTCTGGTGCTATTTTTTATTCACATGACTGCTCTGACTAACGATTGCTCTTATAAATCTTCACAGGTTCAGACACTTAATCACACACCTCCTGCATCTATGACCAGGGTAGCAGCCCGATAGATCTGACTTTTTAAGGCCAGCTTTCAATTATCAGCTCTATGGTTGCATATTTTACAATTCCTCTTTCCTTCCTTTCTAAATGTCAGGTGTATAAAGCATTTGACATTTAGAGAAACGCCACCATTATAACAACTCCCTCAAGTTATGACCATGCAATAATTTTTAGACAATACATGCTAATAAGCATGCAATTTTCAAGCCTTAATTTCAACCCTAACGTACATAATTTAAAATCACCAATTGAAAGTATTTTAAAATTTAAATGAGAACTGTTGCTAATATTAAAAAATTGAATTACAAGCATGATCACCGAACCAAAAATATGAGTGAGTACATAATTAGCATGTGTGCATATAAATGCCACGGTAAGAACTGACACTGCTTACAAAAAAAATTGATTTGTGAACAGATGTGTTCTCTGTGAACTTTAGAAATCTCTAACTCAAAATCACTCTCATTACAGAAACTGGCCATCTTAGCTGAAAATATTTCTGTGGATGAATGAGCCAGGAAAATTAATCACTCTTATGGCCAAAGAAAGAGGTTGTTCTGGGTCACTGTCCAGATAGTAATATATTAGAAGCCTGTGATCTAGTTTATAATTCATCATAAGCTATACTTAGCCCTACAGATATTAAAAATCATTTTCTTGCTCCTCCTGAAACAGAAATTGCTCTAGAGACCTCTGCAGCTCATAGTTTAAATGCCAGCTCAAATAATTTGATTAATATGTGTCTGTAAATTAGAAATTTTTTAAATAGATTATTTACTAGTATTGGAGATGGGCATCTCAAAAGAAAATACATCAATAAACCCAGCTCTGCAACCACATCAAAATTCAGCATAAGTTAATCATTATCAGCATGACTAACAGTACAATTATTCTAAAATACTTGAGCCCAGCAGTGTGTTCCACGGGTATCTGTTCTTCAGCAAACATCAGTGGATGTTTTGATAGTGCAGCAAGGCCAAAATTAATGTCTAAAAGAGGAGGGCAGAAATTAGCATGTAAATAAAAATCAAATTATATGATTGTTAACAAACGTGCCCATAACTGTTCTGCTGCCAGAGACGTGAGAAGAAAAATGAATGTCAAGCAATATATCCATTAATTTCCTCATATAAATTAAAATTTCACTCATGCTTAACACATAAAAATACGTAACAAGGCAGATAAAATTTTACTGTCTTTATTTCTAATGTACATGACATGCACTAAGCAAACTGCATTATGAATACATCATAACTGTTGCGCTCTTAGGCCTGTGCTAAAGCTAATACTGTGAAGACTTTTTCATTGTTCTAAACAAAAAAAACCCAAATTATTTCCTTCTCAAGCCCGCAAAATTTTTTTATGACTTGAAACAATAACAAAGAATATTTTCAAGCACTGAAAAAAACTAGCAACATTTACTCCTTTACCAGGCTAAAAAGCAATGTAATATTGTTAATTACAAATTTTTATTCATTTTTATTACCATTTTTTCAATACTTAACTTTAGTGAAATTCCAGTTCACACATTTGTTGCCCAGTGGAATCTCCATCTCTCCAGGTATTCAAACTAGACATGGTCCTGGGTGACCAGGCTGGATAATTGGACCTGCTCTGAGCCAGGGTGAGGTCTAGACACCTCTGAAGGGCCCTTCTAGCCAATCTGATTCTGTGACCGATTTCAGGGTTTCTAACCTTAGATTCTCTGACAAATTATTGCCATTAACAAGTCATCAAATATCTGTGGAGTTGCCCATGCAAAAGAAGCAGATTCAAACTTGATATAAGGAAAAAACTTTTTACAATGAGGGTGGTGGAACACTGGAACAGTTTGCCCAGAGAGGTAGTTGATGCCCCATCCCTGGAAACATTCAAGGCCAGGTTGGATGGGGCTCTGAGCAACCTGATCTGGTTGGAGACGTCCCTGCTTCTTGCAGGGGGGTTGGACTAGACGACCTTTAAAGGTCCCTTCCAACTCTAATTATTCTATGATTCTATGTAATCAGTCTTGGACCATGAAAAAGGCAAGATGATGCCATAAGCTAAATTAAGTCACATAACTTCTCAACTGGGTCTAAGAACACGGATATGGGCAGTCAGTGCATCTCAGCTAACAAACAGTAACTACAGTCGCTTGATCACAGTTCTCACAGACTGCTGAGAACAGGAAAAACAGCACAGAAGAAACACCAGTTATGAACAGGCAAACAAGAAAGGCCAAAGAAAATGTCATACAGAGTATTTTAAAAGGGCAATTAAGTTAAGAATTCAAACAGGACAGAGTTATGGTCAGAACATCAATAAAAAGCACATTAGTAACTTCATTCTATTACTTTTTGTTTAGCAGAAGAGTGGAAATGAACATAAGATCAGTCAATAGGAAACACAGCTTCTCCTTCTTACAGCACCTTTGCCTTTGAAAGGGAATTCTGGAAGTAATGGAACAGTTAAAAGGCCACGTGATGATGTTTGATTATCTGTCACTGGGATCACACTCTTCTGTCTAATGCACAGCACCATCAATAACAGTTTTGTCTGTGTATAAATTTGCTCTGTACTAGGCAAATGTGAAGATGCTGTGTAGACAGGTAGTAGAATCATCATCATAGAATCACATGGTTGGATGGGACCTATGAGATCATCTAGTCCAACCGTCGTAGTAAAAGCAGCCAGAGGAGCAGGAGGATTCCGAGGAGGCTATTTCATTAGATGTCACATTAATTATGTGAAAAATACAGAAAAGGCTCATTAAATACCTCTCATTTATAGAAAATAAGAACACTTTTGGAAGAACGATACACTAAAGTAAAACATGACAAGTATATCCAGCTATTTACATGGCAGGTATGGAAGAAAATAGCACTCACAGCACAAACACCAAATAAAACTCAGAAATCTTTGAGATTTATAGCATTTAGGACCAAAAAGCATCTTTGGATCAATGAGCCTGACCTCTGTAAGACTTAATCTAATAATTCTTAAACTTGAATAAATCAGGCAACAGCATTTAACAAGCCATTTGAAAGGAGATAATGAGGTGGTGGCACAGACGTTCTATGGGAGGCACCTGCCAAGTGCCAAAGAGAGCACAGGAGAGACTATGTGTAATCAATGGGTAGCAGAGGCTGGCTCCAGAAGCTCATCAGAGGTGATGAACACTTCTCAATACCCTGAAGGGTTTTGGAAGAGAAAATGAGCCTCTCATGTTTGAAGTTTGAGAGGCAAGAGTCAGCGGAGGGTTGTTAAGAGACGATTAAATTGGTCAAAGCGCCGCTCTAGGAAAGTGACCTCTGCAAGCAGCATTCTGGATGGATAACAAGCTGGAGAAGGCTCCATTTGTTGAGCTTGGATAGAATCGTGCTTCATTATGAGAGATTAGGCAAGAGCTATCGCCATGCTGGTGGTCAAGAAAGGCAATATTATAATCTAAAGGGCATAGATTTGAGTCTGAATGCAAGGACACAAACAGATCTGAGTTGGAGAATAATCTCTGAAAACTAGGTAGAATGGTGAGCAGTGACCAAGAGAGGAAGTAACTGGTAAAGTTACATGAGGAGGGGAGTCTGGCAGTGCCAGTCTATAGCAGTTTTCCATCATTACTAAATATGCTCCCTTTTAAGAAAGTGGACTGAAAAGCTTCTGCTTCCATCCAGAATTCTTTCCTTCACTCACGCAGTTTCTAACGAATATGTACACATATGTATTTCCTTCTTTTCAAGATAACTGGGTGAAATAAAGCACAAATTTTAACTTACTTTTGTTGTGATGTCTTGACAGAAAACTTAAGCAGTTCTGCCACTGCTGCTCTATAAACATGGTCATATATGGTATCCGTTGTTGATATGGTGGTAAAATTTTTAATGTTTAAGATTTGAGAGGTCTGGCTAAGAACTTTGTCCTAACCAAAAGAACATTCCTTTCAAGTAGAAGCTAACAGTGGTTGTTTCCAGCTCCCCACATCATTAACTATGATCACAGTTAATAAAGCTTCTGTCTGCCCTGTCCTAAATTGTAGTTGTGTTATTACACCCTTGGAGTCCCCAGACCTCCGACACTGGTATTAGCAAATAAGCAATTGAGAAAGGTGCTGTCATTCAAAGGATATCTCAGAGCATAACCGCAAACTTCTTATTTCCAGTGGATTTGTCCCAGAATAAATTCTAACTTTCATTTGACTACATGAGTACACGTGATAATCATACATGTGATAATTCTGTGAAAGACATGTTGGATCCATGAAGAATTTCTAAGATACTTTCCTCTTTGATACAAAAGAGGAAGGCAAATTCTTCCTTTCAACGGATTTTGCCACCAACAAAGCTCACCGTTAAAGCCCTTTCACTGGATATCACAGGTAGGACAAAGCAGTCATCAGACAACAAAGTTAATGCTTCTGTATGAGGAGTGCATCTCGTTTGGACAACCCCTCCATCCAACCTCCTCACACAGCTGTTTCCCAGATCATGCACTGCAATACATTTCCCTTGGATATTTTTTTAAATTACATTTGTGAGTTTACAAACGGTTTCAGGGGTATCATGCTCAGATCCCAAATGTGTAGCTCTCATTTCTTTCTTTTGCAGCCCGATCATCATAAGGGTTATACAGTTTGTTAAGACACCATGACAGCATTGCCCGCAACAGCTGCTGGTTTTTACATTCAAATATGATAACATATCTTTAAGCATTGTTACCACAATTTCCACCAAGGAGCGGCTGAGGGAGCTGGGATTGTTCAGTCTGGAGAAGAGGAGGCTCGGGGGAGACCTTATAGCTCTCTATAACTTCCCGAAGGGAGGTTGTGGTGAGCTGGGGGTCGGCCTTTTCTCTCGTGTAGACAGTGATAGAACTAGAGGCAATGGTTTCAAGCTGCGCCAGGGGAGATTCAGGCTGGACATTAGGAAATATTACTTCTC
>WHYT01017828.1:391097-421109 GCA_009806455.1 Tetrax tetrax
ACACGCAGACACACACACGCGCGCGCGCGTGCGTCCTGTGCGCGCGCGCGCGCAGGGGGCGCGCACCTGCGCCGCGCCGTGAGGGCGGCCGGTGCCGCTGCCGCCTTGAAGGGGACGGCGGGGCGACCCTTTCTGTTCCTCCTCCTCCTCCTCCTCCTGCCTCCCTCCCTCCCTTCCTTTCTTCCTTCCTTTTTCTTTCCTTCCGACCCGCCGGGAGAAAGCCCAGGTCACCGTCGCCGGGGGTGCGTGTCCGCGTCGAGTTTGTAAGTTCTCAGAGGATATCGCCCCCCACCCCCCTCCCCCTCCCCATTTCTTCAGCCCAGGTTTCCTCACAGAGGGTCGGTGAGGGATATGCCCCCCACCCCGTCCTGGCCGCCGTGACCAAAAATAATCCCGCTTTGAAATCGTGGCTGGTGAATAACGGGGTTTACACCGCCCCACAGCCGGCCCCCACCCCAAATTGCAGCGCTGGCGGGGGGGTGGAGGGGGGTGTAGCTGTTTTATGGGCTCTCTCCCGTGCCTCTGCCTCCTTCCCTATGCAGGTGAAGGGAATGACCGTTAGCATCGCTCAGCCTCCGTGTGTCGGTCCCTTGGCAGATAATCTCGGGCAGTTTTTAATATTTTTTCCCCCCTCTGTTGTTTGGGTTTTTTTTATTATTATCATCACATTTATGTAACAAGTGCCTGCCTGCACATTGTGTTGCCGTCTAGGGCGGTGCATGCTCTGGGGGTGCTGTGTCCGGTGTTGTGTCTGAACATTAAAAACAATGTCTTTCCGTTGAAGAAGACAGGGGTTAAAATGAATGAAGATCTGAAGGTTAATTTGAGCTGGCTGCCTCAGGATCATGTAGAAGCCAGCTCTACCGAGAATGCCTCAGCCGCAGGCTCCTCCCTGGTTCCTGTCGTAGACCCAGAGCCAGAGCTTTTGGTAAACCCCTGGGACATTGTCTTGTGTACTTCAGGGACCCTTATCTCCTGCGAAAATGCCATTGTGGTTCTTATTATTTTCCATAACCCCAGTCTTCGCGCCCCCATGTTCCTCCTGATAGGCAGCCTGGCGCTGGCAGATCTCTTAGCGGGCATTGGATTGATCATCAATTTCGTTTTTGCATACCTTCTGCAATCAGAAGCTACGAAACTGGTTACGATTGGACTGATTGTTGCCTCTTTCTCAGCATCTGTCGGCAGCTTGCTGGCTATTACTGTTGATCGTTACCTCTCCCTGTATTACGCTTTGACTTACAATTCAGAGAGGACTGTCACTTTTACCTATGTCATGCTTATGTTGCTGTGGGGAGCATCTATCTGTATTGGACTGCTGCCTGTAATGGGCTGGAACTGCCTCAGAGATGAATCCACCTGCAGTGTTATCAGACCACTCACTAAAAATAACGCAGCTGTCCTTTCGGTCTCGTTCTTGCTTATGTTTGCCCTCATGCTGCAGCTCTACATTCAGATCTGTAAAATTGTGATGCGCCATGCCCATCAGATTGCCTTGCAACACCATTTCCTGGCCACTTCCCACTATGTGACTACCCGAAAAGGAGTGTCTACTTTGGCCATTATTTTGGGGACTTTTGCTGCTTGCTGGATGCCTTTCACACTCTATTCTTTGATAGCAGATTACACCTATCCTTCTATATACACCTATGCCACCCTCCTGCCAGCTACCTACAATTCCATCATCAATCCTGTAATATATGCTTTTAGAAACCAGGAGATACAGAAGGCACTCTGGCTCATCTGTTGTGGCTGTATTCCTTCTAACCTGTCTCAGAGAGCAAGATCACCCAGTGATGTCTGATTGGCAGCTAGGAGGATGCTCCTTCATGTGTTACTTTCCAGACATTCTTGCAATGCTGTCTTTGGTTTAGATGCATTCATTAAATGGTGTGTGGTGGGTTCATATAAAAACCACGGGATGCACTGACCTTTTTGCAAACAGAAAACCCCAGTGACCAAAATGAATCGAGTGGTTTAAGGGAGACTTCCTAAATCACAATAAGCAGTGTTCTTACAGATCTATAATGTTGCTCAGGGTCTTTTTGTTGTATTACTCAGACTTTGCCATGTTTGCCATGATTTTACATTAAGTTTGCTAATTAAAAATAGATTGAAACAGCATACCTCCTTTGAAATTCTTTATGTGATTGAGCTCAATCATATTGCATGTTACAGTGTTGTCAGGATATTTTTTTCCTCTTAATTCTTTTCAAAACAGGAAAAAAAAAAAAAAGAAAATAAACCCCATGCCCTGTTACCTCATTTGTATATCATCAGAATACTCTTCAAAATAATGGCCAATTTTACTGGTTTGGATGGTATTTATTGTAATAATATCAGTGCAACAAATTTGCTCTAAGTGAGGAAGTACTTGTATAGCTTTTTATTTTACATCTCAGCATGAATTAGGCTGATAATTGTTTTAAAGGGTTACCTGTTCTCTCCTGAGTTCTGGCCAGATGTTAAAACAGAAAATATGCTTTGCCTTCCTTTTCAAAAGTCAGCCATGTGTTTTCACTTAGATATGGGACATCAGAGCTCATTATACTATTAATTTTAAAAATAATTCAGGAGGGAGTTTCAAAATTGATGAAACAATATGGCCTCTTTTGGCCAAACATTTGTAATAGATGCAACACTAAGTTTCTCAGACAAGTTTATCTTTTCAGAAATGTATAAGAAAATAATAAAATAACCTACAAATTACTTGCAACACGTATTTAGCATCTACATGAAATGGTTCCCCTTAAGTTTGTTATCAAGTCAAAATTGTTACCAGTTGTTTTGATTGTTCTGCTGTATCATTTAAAATACTGAAGTTTATAAATTCTCAGAGCATATCTGGTTTATAATTGTATGCAACCAGAACTGCAACGTGAAACAGTATTTTCTCATTTTCTGGCAGTTTCATCCATTACAGATTGTGATTCTTCACACTGTACGCATGACAGTTCAGTTCATTACAGGAAAAGCAGAACTTCCTCTCATGAATGGTTAAATTTCAAACCACTTCTAACCTTTTACTGAAGCCACATTAGAATGCACTAGGAATAAAACATTTAATAATTTGAGGACTTGATTGTCAGAGAGAAAATCTCCCTGGCAGACATCTTCCTGAAACTTACGGTGTACCCCAATGTCCCTGCATGGGGGTCTGTAGTGCCACTTCTGTTAGAGTTGATGGGAGCTCAATGTGTTGGTGCCCTGGCATCAGCAGGAGGTTATATTCCCTTGAATGTCAAAGTCAGCACACTGTATTGTTGCTTCAGTATCTTCCATTACAGTTTTTAAAAAAAACAACAAACTCAAGTGTAAAAATAGCAATATTTACAGTTCAATGAAAAAATATACCTGTATAGTATAGACAGTAGAGACAACTATGTTGCTGGTCTGGATTTTTCCAAATGGAATCTGTCCTTTTCACATGGATGTTTGGGTGGCCTGTAGCTTTTTGTGGCAACGTTTCTGTGACGTTAAGAATCATGTGCTATACACAAAGCTGAATCTCAAATGTGGATGAGTTGTCTGTAAACAAGGCTCTGTAGAGATTTTTATGAGCAATAATTAATTTTAGTTGCAATGCTGGGTTCAAATTCCATTCTTTACTTGGTTCAGTCTTCATGATATTTGGCTCTTACTTTGTAATCTGATTAGTTTAATAATTGCATGGCATGGTCCAGTAGAGCTGTGAACTTGCAGCTCCCTTGGCTTCGCTGCGATTTACAGATGCTCAGCACAGTTAGACTATGGCCCCTGCTCAGTGTAGGATATTGGTGTTCTTTATCTACTTCTGAATGCTAATGGAACTCTAATCACTGCCTTGTTCCTATTTTGTTATGAATTTTTGTATAAGAAATAATCACTTCATAAATACCCATGTGTGCAGTATGCATGCAGTTTTGCAAGTATGCAAAGTATTGGGAATAAATGGCAGTAAAAGTCATGAGCTGAATAATGTAGAGAGGCTGAATAATGTAGAGTGGCATTTTTTTAAAACAAAAAATACGCTAAAGGCATGCAAAGTTCTCCCCGCCCCCCCCCGCCTTTATTTTCCCAAGTCATTTTTCTGTATCACATAGCTAAAAAGTGTGATGAGGATGAGCAGCTACAACTGTGACCAAAATTCAGTCCTGAGGGCAACTGTTGTGCTGTTTATGCAGACCAGTTCTCGTCCTCTTGGATAACCCCACAGGCACTGGTGTTTTTATCTCCACAACACGCAGGTGGTAGGGGAACCAGAAAAAAACATCACGGAGGGAGGTGTCCCTTCTCCTCATGCTGGTTCACCCAATGTCCTCGTCATCTTCCTCGCTCCTCTGCACTCCACAGGCTGCTCAGATCTGCAGAGGCTCTCCAGAGTGCCAGGGGAGCCAACCTTTTCCTTGTGCCAGAGCAGAGAGATTTGTAGTTGGAAGGTCCTCTCCTGAGGAGAGGTGCGAGTCAAACGGAGGAAATAAGGATTAATTATAGATGTCCCACAAAGCGTGCTGGTAGGGATGTGATCTGCCCTCATTTGAGGAGCAGCACCTTTCACCACAAACAGATGAGACGCATGATTATGCCTCCCCAGCTACTGCTGTGACCTCCAGTGAGGATGTTGTCTCTTCCAGAAGTATGCTCTTCAATTGAGACTGCAGCACAGGCCAGAAAACCATTCTGGATGTCAATGGCACAGGTTTGCCCACAGACCAAACTTTCACCATGGTTTGCAGTACTGCATAGATGCTATATGATGTCCTATAAGCTCCGTGGGTACAAAGCTGCCTACCTCACTCGCAGAAGAAGCAATGCTTGACAGAGCCGCTTTTCAGACCCTGCAGAATTAAGCAATTCTCTGGCTGTCACCTCAGAGTTACACTGTAGGCCTCAGCTCTGTATGGTGAGCTGCCAGTATCCATCCAAGATCCCACTGAAACTGGCAGAAATCCAACCAGCTTGCAGGATTCTGTCATTTTGGTGTCCCGTTAAACAACATCTGTGCGTAATAGCAGGGGTCTTTGATTCACCATTCTATGTACAGTGAAATATCTTTCATATCTCCATCATAATGACAAAAAAAACCCTTTCTTCTTAATGCATAATTTAATTTAAAGAATTGAAGTTTATTTATTAGCATGCTTGACCCAACGTTAGTAACAGGTATCTTGATGGGCAGAATTTACTGTAGTCACTTTTTTCATATATTCATCCTCAAAGCTTGGGAAAAGATTTTTTTAATTATTATTATTATTTTAAGCATTTCTCCTAACAGTACAATTTCAGCAATAAGGGGAAATACATTTTTAGCACAAGAGCAATAAAAGCCTCCATGTTGTAGGTACTATAAACTGCTGAGTAAACTCAGAGCAATAGAGAGGAAGCAATATATTCTTTAGACAAAAAATAGTAACTTGCGTAAGGACTTTAAGTAAGCAGAAGTCTTCCTTTGTTAAGCAGTTGCTATCAGACTGGTGTGGGACATTATTTCTGGGTGGTTTGTGTTACAATTGTTGAGTTCCTAAATAGAATTACTCAACAAGAACCTTTTACCGTAGTTCTTGGATCCTGAATTCATATTGCTTGCAAGAGAGAATTATATACTGCAGAGGGGATTTTAATTCTTTACATTGTTTGTCATTTAGTTGTATAGCATTCTTTGGATAAATTCATTGTGTTCAGGATTTCTGATTGTAACTTAATACAGAGAATATCTTAACTAAACAAAAACTGAGAATACCCAAATTTTGATGCCCATCAGGATGGATATGGTAACTGGTGCTAGCCTATTCTGAAGACAGCTTGGCTTTTGAAAGAGCAAGATTATGGTATCACTGAAGAAAACCTCTACCAGTCCCCAGAGTATTTGGAAGGAAGCTGAATGGCCTGCTTTTGCTGCTGTGTCTCCCTGCCAGGGACATGCAGTGATATAAACAGCTGTGTCCATCCTTCGTGTTCAGAGGCCAGCCCCGAGGCATCTTGGAGTCCCTAAAACCCCTCTCTGGACAGCAGTGAACTTTGGCTTAGACCAGCAGCCATTCTATTCCCAGAGAGTTATTTTTTTGTTGCCTTGTTTTCTTAGGGGTTGCATAGCTTTTAAAAATAAGATACTTGTGGATTCATTTGTTGAAAGTGAGGAGCAACCTGCGGTGTGACTAGAACTTGGGATAAAGTAGCAATACTACACATCAAGCCCTTGGAAAAGTAACTACACACTCATTATTTAAAAAGAAAAATGTGGTTCTGTAACACTCAGAACCATATTTTCAAAATGTTGGCCCTGACTTTAATGGAGAGAAAGTATATATGGTCTATTTTTTGTATGTACAGTAAAGAAAGAAAGGTAATAATTGGACAGAGTGGTCACTATTTAAAAAGCCACCAGCTATTCTGTCGCTTTATCCGAGATACTGAATGATTCTTAATCCTTAAAAGAGAAACCAACTCTGGCAACTTTCTAGAAAATCCGGAATACCCACAAGTCAATGTAAAACTTTTGTAGCAAAAGTAGGAGGACTAGCACAGTTTCCAGTGCAAAAATTTGATGTAGCAGCTCTGTTGTGAGTGGGAATAAGAACAGTATACCTGCACACCAGCTGTAGACAGATAAAGGTGAACAGCATTTCTTTAAATTATACTGCTGCACGAAGACTGTATCAGATCGATTCTCACTGGATATGGATCCTATATTGTAATAATTCAAGAATATTTTGAAGTGCTACTGGCCAGCTATTCAGGAAAAGGTATTGTGGTGGGGTGCTTTTTGAGGGGGATCAAGAATGCAGCTAGATCTATGAAAGAAGTAATCGAGCACGATGTTAAGTATCTACAGGTAGACTCATCACATGTCTTTGGGAGCAGATCTGAGATTCATTTTGAGGTTTTAATTGGCTGTCTTTTGGAGCAGCCGAATCTAGAACAAGAGGTTGCTCCAGTACATACATTAAATGCAGTAAATGATCTGTCCTTCTTTACATGTGTACATCAAAAGGAACAAATAGCGATTTGCAGTCAGAATTGTTGTTTGCAGTATTGCAATTGTAATAATGCTACAGGAAGCCACTTTACAAAAAGTAACTTTGATAACTTTGGTGGGAAACTTTTTAACAAAATTTTCACATGCTTAGCCTATTGCAAGCGTGTCACATTGCATGTTAGCAAGAAGCCCTGTAACTCAATTGGTATGAGGTAGTAGGGCTACTCAAAAGCATGTGAAATTTGGTACTAAACAAATAAAAAAAAAAAGGCCAGTCAAGATAACAGTGCATTCCTGTAATTGGGAAACACAATTTTAAATAATATTTCAATTTCCTGATTTTTTTTTCCTGATTTTTGAATGCCATTATGTAAAGTGGTGGTTTACCCTCTCTCTCAGTGCCACATTTAGTTTGGCTTAGTCGCAGTCCAGGGATGTGCAATGGAGGAAGAAATAAGATCACTCAATCTCTGTTTGTAGAGAGGGGACTAAAAGGAAGGGGCGTGCTTTATATGTCATGAATAAGCAGTAGTACAGGAAAGATAATACATTAGGCATGCTTACCCCCCTGTCTGTCTCTAAAAGAATGATGGGACTCCCAGTAAACTTGAAAGGTAGCACATCTGGAAATACTTTTTTGATAGAAAAGGAAAGTACTGCATAAAACTGGGTGCTACTGGCTTCTTCAGACCAAGAATTTGCAGTTCCTTTCAATGGATCAGAAATCTGGATGAACTGCGAGGATATCTGCCTTCTTATCGGGTGGATGATGGAAGATGAAGGATGGAAGTCTTTATGGCTTGGTGAATCAGCCAGGTACTAAGTGCTTGAATGAATGCATCTCCTGTGAGAAGGTTATTTTGAACTGCCCGTTTTGAACCTTACTGAACGCACGCAGAGCACCTGAGAGGGCCCCCGGGGCTGCCGTTGTTCTGGGGTGTAGTGCTCCCGTGTCCTTGAGCGTAGCAGCATTGCTGTTCCTGTTGAATGGGGTCTGGAGAACAGAAAGGAGGAAATATGTTCAGAAGTGAGGTCCTCCTCCCTTGAAAATGTGACCTCATATCTTTTATTCAGCTTATTACTTGTCTTGTTAGCACAGTCTTACACGGGTCCCCTTGGAATCAGAAGAGGTTTTCTGTGGAAGAATGTTGAAAATATAAAAGTAGAACCAATAGCAGGTTGTTTTACAGTAAGTTGTTATCTATTTCTTTTTCTTCTGAGGAGCAGCAGAGCCTGTAACTTTACAGTAACCATTTCTTTGAAAACAGTATGCCTTTGCACTAAAAAACTAAAGTCCATGCTGCAATTTATTCATAAAAATGTTCTAGATCTTATAAGCCAGGTGAGAAGAAGAAACAGTTAGATATTTCACTGTTATACAAACATCTTCTAGAAGAGAAGGAAAAAAACCCCAAACAACCAAACCTGAATGTAGGTTAGATGAAACCATATTGCAATTTACTAGTGCATCACTGCTGAGATGCAAACTAGTTCAGTGCCATTGGAAGGATAAGGGGAGATTTTCCAGTGGAGGTTTTTGCGAATGGTTGAGGGAGTAAAACTGATTTTAAAACAAAGGTTAGCCATCCCAAGCTCCTTGAATTGCCTTTTGAGGAAATTGTCCTCACCTCCCCAAACCTTTTGTTTTGCACTCTACATATGCCAAGGCAATTTTTACAAACTTTTTGCTGACATGCTGAATATTTAACTGGAAAAGGTACTATTATGGATTTCCATATCCCAGACAGGGGAAAGACTTTTATGTCACAGATGTAGTGAACTGATTTATTTATCTGGTATCTCTAAGTAAAACAGACCTTTCTAAAAAGTCTAAAAAGTGGACGTTCACTGCACAGTTAGGGGCTTCATTACATTTCCAGTGTAGAGCAATTCAACCGATGGCCATAAGATTATGGGAGGCTGTTTTTCTCCCCACTCCCATAGTAGTATATCTGGCTCAGTCCTTTTTCTTTCAAGACAAATGTTGGTTTACTGTTGATGATCTTAAAGGTTCTTTTTCCAACTGAAATGATTCTAAGAACCTGCCTCTCATAAGTACAGTGCTGCATTCTTAGGTAAAAGCTTATTTACAAAGTTTTTAGTAGCTTGTTATAACCCTTTCAAATGTATCAGCAGCACTTTTTCATTGAACAGCTTTGGTGAGCATTTGCCTTACACTGGAAATCTATCTGATTCACCTGCAGGGGCAGGAAGCAAGTGAATTGTTACTGTTTTCTTTACACTTTTTTTTCACTCCTTTTTTTGTTCCTCAAAGCATTTGATCCCAACCATGTGATCTTCCATGATGTCTGAGCACAGGCCTAGCCCCAGTTTCTCAAGGAAAAAGCAAGCCAATGCTAGCTGCACATGCTGAAGACTGCATCCTGCAGGGATTTACCTTAGGAAACGGAATAGATGCCAACTAAATAGATCTGTTGTTTTGGTTTTTTTTTTTAAGTGTAAACCAATTCTTAAAGGGAAATACCTGTGTCCAGGTTTAAATTAAATAACTTAAGTACTAGTTATATTAAATGCTGACTGGAGAAACAGTTTCTTAAAGTATTTTGGTATGCCATTAACTTAAGTATTATGAGCTATCATACTTAAATAGCATAATTACATACTTAATTATAATATGGAGACATAATTATTATGACTATTTAATTTACTTTTTATATGTATGATACGCTAGATATCATGCTCTGTACCTTCAGTGTTGTAACGGCCAAAGCGTAACCTCTTTGCTGAGGCAGTTTCATAAGGTTAAATAAAAATACTGCCAAACTTGTATGAATGTTGCAAACACTGAAAGTTTCAGTGATAAGTAATTGATATTTCAACAGAGACAATCTAGAGGTTTTAGAAGGGAGATAAATTCTCGTGTCTTTAATTTGGACAAATCCCACTACCAGCTTTGAGATTACAGGAATGTGTCCGTATCTGGGACGGAATGCCAGAAGGATATTTATCACTGACATGAGCCTATGTAGCAGTTATATGTTCTTGTGTACACGATTGCCTGTTCTCTCTCTCTCTCTCTCTCTCTCTCTCTCTTTTGCAGGTGCTTTGGTAACAGGACTGCAGAAATCATGAGTCTAACTAGCAGTCCACACAGTCATATGACACAGGTGCACATTTTGGACTGCCTGATGCTAAGCTAGGGAATAGTACAGTATCTAAAAAAATCTTCTACATGTATTTTTAAAGGGCACATGATATTCAGAGGCATTGTAGAAAAAGGAACTAGGACCGATACGATTTAGGGTCAAGGTATGGAGCTCTTAATGCATTGATTACTTATGATCCCCATAGAATTTTCCACTTACTTCAGTGTTTGCTAAGATGAAACCTGTCAAAATAATCAGGAATTCAACTTCCATTGCTTTCAGGGAAGAGATATTTTACAGTATGCAAATAACAGCACCATGACCTGGCCCTTTGAAAACTGAGATACCCACAATGTGAAAGGGATGTACTGCTGTGTCCCCATGGAGCTCAGGGAGTTGCACCCCATCCATGGGTTTGTGTTTTGCTGCTCTTTGGTGGCTCTCTGACAATGTACTCCCTCGATTTATGAGCAACACTCAGTCCACCTTCTGGTGCCTCCGCCCCAGAGGGCTCACGAGAAAAGAGTACGGAGGTGAGGTTTTCTGCAGTGTTGGTCGCAGGGTCAAGCGTGCTGGGTTTGCAGGGGAGCTCTGCTCTCAGCAGAGAGCTTAGTAAGCTCTCTTCAATCACATTCCAACCAAATTTCAGCTTCTTTCTTTTGTATTTCCCTTCCAACGTGAGCAGAGACTTCCCTTAGCCTAGGAGGAGGACAGTAATTAATTAATTGCTGGGAGTTAGCACACTCCAGCAAGCAGCTTTTTGCGCTGCAGCGGTCCCGGAGCAGGGCAGCTGAATTCTGAACTCAGGCTGCTCCCACGGGCTAAAATGTATAGTAAGAAAATGCAATTTTCCAGAATGTGGAAACAGTGTGTGTGATTTGTGCGAAAGCGTGGAATGGGTGTTGCAGCTGAAGAGGCAGGTAAATTGCCTAGATTCTGTCTGCAGCAAAGTACTCGGGCAATCTCTGGGGTTGCTTGCCTGTCCTCAAATGTATTTTCCATTGAAGCTGGTAGCAGTCCCATGTAGGTACAGAGGAGGAGAAGAATATGGATTTTTCTATTGGACCTCAGCCAGAGCCCACCAAAGGAAATGGGCATTCTGATTTTTGTCATTATTTCTAGAAAGAGCCATATTAGACCTCTATCCATTTTGTATGTCTATGTCTTTTTACTCTTTGGGGCTAAAACCAACAGTCCTGTCCTCCTTTGTTTGGTCTCAGCTTTACTGTCACAGCCAAAACCTACAAAAATTGATTGTAAATGTGTTTACAAATAAAAAGAAATTTCATAGGATAAAATGTTTTAACTGTGCCTCTGACATAAAGCTGTAAAACTCTGTATTTAACTTCAGGCCATGAAATTTGGAATACCCTGGGCTAGTAGAGCCACTCGTAATTTTCTAAACTTACTAACTAGACCTCTACTTTCTTTTTATTGCCAAATGCAATTAAAAATAACCTGTGGTTTACCGTACTCATCTCATGAAGTTCTCAGAGAGAACTTTTCCTAGGAAACATTGTACGAGTCGTGTAAACTCCTGATACTACTGACTGCGGTGTGGTTCCATGCTGAATTCTAAAAGCTTTAGCAAAAGCAGCTGCATGGGGGTAGGTCTCACGCTACACATCTCATTAGGAGCCAAATGGCTTTAAACCAGTAATTTAAATTCTGCATGTTGTGCTTTTCATATGAGAACCAATTACTGGTTTAGTACATAAAGGCCTGTGGTTATTTCTTATACTAATTTAAGGGGTTTTTTTCATTTAACTGTGGTTGAAGTTTGAACCATAGCTTGCCAGTATATGAAGTAACTTTAAAAGGAAGTGAAACACCTTTGCCTCAGTTTCCTTTATGATTAAAGCTTTGGACTGCAACTACAGAGCTTCTTGTTGTATACAAGATAGTCATTTAATGCACTTTATTTTAAAAAGGCACAAATTATTTTGTTTATAAAATGTTACAATTGCACTATGCTGTAAGAATTGGTTACTAAATATAAACTGTACAGTTTTGTAGTCAACATTGTAAGTGTTCAGTCATAAATGATTGAAACAATTACATGTTTCAGTTAAATGTTAATTTTTTATGTGGTATATGTAACTATAAATAAATTTTCCTTTCTAAAAAAAAAGAATAGTTGTCTGTTCATTTCATTGAATTTCATGTTCTGTTTAAAGTAACAAACCAATATTCTTTCTAAAAATATAAAATTAAATATGTTCCAGTGCAAAGAGATGGCAGATGACACATTTAGATAACTAAACTTGGGGGATTAAATTCAGATGTGCACACATCAGTTGAGCTTCTGTAGAGCCCCTGCATCCACTAACACTGCAGAAGGAAATACCAGGCACTGCAGTTTTGTACAAAAAGTCTGAAAGAAGAGCTAACAGGAATTCTTGAGTGTAGAGTTGTAAATGAAAGCCAGAGTGCCGTTCCAAGTCTACCTTTCTTATCCGAGTTACTTTACCTCTGCTGCACTGCTGTTCTGACACACCGCCATTTATTATCATTGTATGCGCTCAGTTTTGGGGAACAAAATTCAATACAGATGTACGAGAGGGTCTGCACTGAGTCTTGCTAAATGGATGTAAGTACTTAATATTTGAGTTAGTGATCATTATCGGCGAGAGGTAAGAGTTGAAAGAAACTATGTTAACTTAGATGGTTTTTTTTGAGAAGTTTGATCCTGATCCTCCAATTAAGCAACTGCAAAATCCGATGCATGATCAGAGTTCTGTTTTTCTACTTTGACTGTTATAGACAGGCTAAAAGAAGATTATGAACTGTCTCATTTTCCAAATTAATGTTTTTTAAATGTACATTTTAATTCTTCTGAATTATTTTCTTGAATGCCCAACTTATTTTCCAGGCATATAAATGGATGGAATGAGCTACATCTCTAACTGTAAAACTGAATGTTGTGTACTGTAGCCAGTGAAAATATGACTTCTGAAAGGAATTGAGCACTGACTAACAGATACCCAGGTAAGTAAAGGAGAGTGAGACGGCTTCCTTTTTACTGTGCAGGACTGCAGCTCAGGTGTATCCTGGGGGAGATCTTAGTGATACTTACTCCAGACACAGAAGTCCTCTCTGCCTCTCACATCAGACATTTAGGCACCAGCTACTTTATCTAAAGAAGAAATTGGTATTGCGGTGTGGAGTAGAGCCACAGCTTGTCTCTCTGCAGTTAAACTACAGCCAAAAGAACTACAGCACAATGGTGATCGGGATGTATTTGATAAATGGTTTTTGCTTAAATAAACATGAACTGCAATTGCAGAGTATAGACCCTTAGGAACTATCAGCCATCCAATCCACTAAACTGGAAAATGAATAAAAATTAACCGGAAGAAACCGTAGAGAGGGAGGGCAAATAAATGTTTTGCCTAACAGAGCAGCCAGTAAGGAAATTCTGTGGCAAGGGTTGCAGGATGTCTTTGGACTTAATTGCTGAAGCCTGAAGTACGCCAATAAACTGAACCTGTTCTGACCATACAATGCACGTTTAACCTGTTTCTGCAGTCAGGAGGACCAGGAGCAGATGGTTCAAGCATCTTGGCGTTACTGTGTTGGTGCTCCTTCCGCACCTAACAGCATCGGCATCAGCCTAGGGGTTTCCTAGCAATGTCAGATGGAAATATCATTAGGAAGGCAAAATGGCTGACCAAATCAATAAATGGCATAATAAAAACCTGCCAAAACTTAATGGTACTCAGCCAGAATAGTAAAGGAATTCCTGTTAAAATGGTGGAGGTTTTGATAGTGTTACAGGACTGGTATGCATCCTGGCTGCGTTTTTGGTCAGTGCGGATAACATCCCTCTCCTCACGAAGCACTCCAGCAATATCGCAAGCTCAGGAAACAGCACTGTTACTACAACAGTGTTTTGGATTACTGGGAACTTCAGGCATTGGCAATGCTCAGACTGCCCAGTAACAGCTAGTTTGTGCCCCCTGCCAAACGTGTAGCGCTTTATGTGCTGTGGTTGCATGTCAGATACTTTTGTCAACTATGTCCGGAACTAACATGAGGAAAACAGTGGAATTTTTAGTAATGGATATGCAACAGAAAACTTCTGTGGCCAATAATAATTGGTTAGTGTATTTACTAGTATAAAATAACTGAAAGCTGTCAGGACATCAAATAATTTCCATGCTGCAGTAAGCAAAAGGAAGTTTCTTTATGAGGCCCACAAGTGGAAAGTAAGAGTGCAGTCCAGTGTTGCCCTTTGGTTCGAGGAGGTTTGGCTGCAGCGTTCCAGGTGCACGTGCCTTTTCTTGCATTCTTCTCTTAAGTGTCTGTAGGTCACATCAGAGATGAGCTGCTGGGTTAGGTGGACATTTGGGCAAAGTGCCATGTATCTAACCTTCTCACTAAAGTCTTATGAATTGTTTTATTTATAGCAGGATATCACCTCACCACTATCCTTACAGCATGAATCTTTGATGTCTATGCGAAGTGTGAGCCCATGCAGTTAATGGATATTTTACGCTCATCACTGAAAACTGTATAGGAAATACCATCAATCTGGCATGTATGACAAGGCCAATTCCATTTGCAGGTACTCAGGCTTTTAAAAAGTTCCAAATCATATACACCTTCTAAAGTTATTTTGAAATTATCTAGGATCATATGGATCTAAATAATTTTTTTTCTCTAGAATTGCTTTTAAAGCTAGCAACTCAAATCTAATTTTGTTTGTTTGGCTTGTTTTTTTTTTTTATTTTATTGAAATGTTATCCTCATAACAGAAATACTCCTTGGGGTTGTTACTCTTTGCATTCCTCTGACTTGGATGCGAGCTGAGCAAACCCACTGCTGTACAGCATGTAAGAACCAACACTTGGTTAGTACATGCAAATCAACTCTTCCTTGAGCGTCTTCTGCTTGCAGATTTTATTGGATTTTTGTTCTTTCATACCTGCCAAAATGTTTCATCATCGAAGTGTTTGTTTTGTGCTGATTTTAAAGATGGTGGCCTTTAAGTGGGCATTTAATTTAGGCATTTAAGCCTTTAAATGCCTAAAAATGGCAGGGCATTCTTTATCTGACAACAAAAGGCATTTTAATATACCAGAACACCATCTTCCCACCAGTGGCATAGCAGAGATGGTTTCATCTTTATTTTTTATCATGATGTATGGGATTTAAATTATGCTTGACAGAGAGCCTGTGTAAATATGTTTTTAAGATGCATCGAGTTTGCCATCATCATCTTTTTGAGCTGTCAGGCTCTGACGATTTCCAGGACAGGGATCATCAGACTCCAAACCATTCAGCTTACAAGGGGAATGCAGAGGATGTGGCAAGCTAGGGTGGGAGAGAGCTCTTGCGACTCCAGTTTCAGGCATTAGGCAGGTCTAATGGGGAGTGAGAGGACTCCAAAATCTCAAACTAACCTAAGGATTCTCCTCACTCCCCTGGATAGTCTTACTCTTTCACCTTCTCGAGAGGGGTGCCAAAGAGGGAGGCTGGTGTTCAGGAAGGCTTCAGGTTCCCCCCTTCTCTCTTAGGTGCTATCCATCGCTGCAGCCTCCAGTTCCCGTTCAGCTTTTTCCAAGAGCTGGCCTTTCTCAGTGGTGCTGCTGGCGATGCAGTGCAAGGACATCCATGGAAATTACTGTTAGCCAAACTGTGCATCTCCAAGGGCATCGGGCAGCAGAAGGAAGCGTTTTCCATTTGCCAGTTTAACCCGACAGAAAAATATTTCCTTCCTCACATCTAAGCAGATCAGACAGACCCACTGCTCTCGAGAGGGAAGCGAGGGCAAGCATCCTCTTCGCTCCCACTGAACAAGGGGCGGGGAAGACTGTTGGAGAGGAGGGGCTGGTCCCTGCAAGGCCGGTGGACTCTCCCTTGGCCCCGTTACTCTGCAGATACGGTTGAGTTCACTGCCTGGCAAGGCAGCACATGCTACACTGAGCCAGGGCCGCGCAGCAGCAGCTCATCTCTCCCGTAATGCTTTGGTTCCTGCTGCAGCCTAGTTTCTTGTTGAAATGGGCTTCGGGATTTATTGTCAGTGCTAGATTCCCAATCCCTTCAGACTGCTCTCTGTGAGAACTAATAAAGCAGATCTGGGTTTTTCTTGTGCTGTTTTTTCAATTAAACAGCCTGTTTTCAGTCCCTGGAGTTCTCTATGCTGAGGTTGGTTTTGACTGGGATTTTTTTTTGCCTTCTAGGAAGAAGTCACAGAAAAATGTCATGACTCCATAATGCTTGGTCCGTTTCATTCATCGTGCTCTTTTTGGACAGTGTTTTTTTGCCTGCTGTCCAGCCACAGCTTGTGCACAGCCTTTACAGAAACAGTCAGCCTTGCCGATAGATGAGTCTGGGCTGAGATCTGCAAACTGCAGATAGGAATATGACCCACAGCAGCTTTTTGGTTTCCAGCTCGTATCAATTCAGTGTTTTATTTGCATTTACACTTAATATGTCTTACCAGGGAATGTTGTATTCTCGTTCAGAGATGAGATAAAGCAGTCATCAGAGTCCAGGAGTTTCCCTTATTATCTCTGTAGCGTTTTTCTGCTTTTACTTGATTCTATTAGAGGCTGTTTTAATAAGCAGTCATTAAACGTACGCATCTCTCTCCAGAGATCTAAGCAGCAGAATCTCCATCATTTCCGCTGCTTCACAAAATGATGCAGTGCTTTGTTTTAGTCAAGTTAAAAACAGAACAAAACGCTGCTCTGTGTCCCTTTGAATCATCTCACCTTCAGCAGTCATTTGCAGAAAGACTGTTGCTTTTTCCTCTGCTTAGAAGTTATTTTTTACACTATTTAAATGACAGCTTAATCATATGATAAAGGACTTCCCCAAGCACAGGTCTTTCCCATGTGTCAAAACATCAGTGGATTCCGTATTTAACATCAGACACAGCTGTGCTGCAGCCGTAGGTGAAGTTTCCCCTGTGAATAGCGTGTGTGATACTCTATCACCACAGAGAGCGTTTCCTTTTGGAAAGCTGTTCTGAGACAAAAGTCAGCAGGGCTCTGACCCCTGCAGTGGAAATCAGCAGGAAAAATCCTGAACAGCAGTACCTGTAAAGATGCCAGCTTACATGGAAAGGTAGGGCCATATATAGAATAATTCAGGCCATTTGTGATGAAAGTGACTGTATTATTTTCAAAGACACAGAAGCCTTGGCAAACACATGTAAAGTACTTCACAGCAGATGGCAATGTGAGCAGAACAGGGTCATCTCAAGCATGCAGCAAATTCAAATGTCTGCTGCTCTTCCTTCTTGCTTCCCTGTGTAAGTGCTTGCTATGGGAACGTGGCAGATAGGAATAGTGCTGTCACTGTGCACTTGCAGATTAATGCCTAACAGAAATTATTACAGTTAATTTAACATCTACTTTAAAGTTTTGAGCAATTTCCACTCCTGAAAAAAAGCTAGGTTCCATCACATTACCTGTAAGTCTTCCTGTCACTATGTGCACCACCGCAGAGCAGCTGTAATGCTCGACGGAGAATTACCACATTGTCGAGCTTACAGTGTGAGCCAGGCTGGCATCAGCCTTCTGGTGATGCAGAGGCAAGTATCTGTGTAGAAATGAGCCAGTAACTTGAAGGGCTTCTGGTAACAGGAAAGGTATGGATATTTCATGGACACTGTGTGCCACTTCCCCTTGTGTGCTGTAGCCCTGTTTCCAGTCTGAACCAGTGAAAATCCAAGGGGAGACACAGGAACTGGGAGTTTCTGGTCAGTGGATCAGGTTAAAGGCTGTAAGAAGCTTACAGTTTACTTGACCCATTAAAAGCTAAAAAAAAGCCTTGTCTCCAGTAGGGTTTTACCAGATGCTTGCTAAGGTGGATGAATAAGGGCTCCTTTTTTTCCTGATGAAGCCAGAGCCCAAGGGGTATTTTGCAACCAGCATCAGTTGGCTCAACTGCAGCAGAGGTACTATTTCCTGCAGAAAGGTCACAGGCCATTTGCAGCTTTCTGAGTCAAAACCAATCCTTAAAGCTCCGTCTAAAAACCACCTAGCAGCTGTGTAAAGCACTGTAATTGCCCTTCGGTTGCAGCAGTTGACTTCAAGAGCCAGAATGAGAAACAAAATCCTGCCCAGGAGAGACTACAGGTTTGTTGCTAATGGTAAAAACAGAGGAAATGTGTAAGTAGAAGAGCAGGACTGTACCTTACGTGCACACTATCATGGCTAGGATATGGTATTTCAGAAATAAATGGGGTGATGAGATGGAGCATGTCTTCTGTGAGAGCCCGTCTTCTCTACAGTTAATATTATAAAAGAATTCAGGAAGCAACCTGGAAACTTGTTGGTAGCTGTGCTTTTCCTCTGGTTCGCCATGAGGAGCAACAGAGGTCTGGGTAGCTGGTGAGGTATGGAGATGACATCTGAGATGGCTGTGAGGTGAGAAGATGGGAAGCCAGAAGGGCAGCTGAGAGGAACCCAGCTTGGACCAGCCTGGAGGAAAGGATTTTAGTCTTGATGCCTGAGCTTTGAGCTGGAAGGAGGGCAGACAGATGGTGAGAGGGCACAGTCCTGGAGGTACTGGTAGTCCAAGCCAACATCCTACCAGTGTATAAAATCAAATTTAGCAGATGAGATTAATAGAGAGGAACTGATGGGAAGCTTTATGTTTAGACATCTGTGCTTTATCCTCCACAGGCTTGGTAACACCCGAATTGTCATCAAGATAACTGAGATCAGGCTGCTCAACAACTCAACATCACCTTGTACTGCATTTTAATGTTAAGGGATTTGCTTTGTAAACACACGCCCATGTGGGAAGGAAACAGTACAGGTCAGTCATAGGTGGTTCCACAGCAGCCAGTGAGGAAACACTGAGGGAGCTGTGCTCATTCAGCCTGGAGAAGAGATGACTTAAGGGGACCTAACTCTGCCTACAGGGAGGTTATCAAGAAGATGGGTCCAGGGTCTTCACAGTGGTGCATGGTGAGAAGACGAGAGACAACAGGCATAAGCAAAACAGGAGAGGTTGAGATAGAGTATAAGGAGAAACTATTTCCCCATCAGGACAGCCAGACAGTGGCACAGGTTAGCCAGAAAAGTTGTACAGTCTCTCCGTAGAGGTTTTAAAGACTCAACTGGATAAAGCCCTGAGCAACCTGGTCTGACTCTGCTTGGGGCCACAGGTTGCACTAAAGACCTCTTGAGGTCCCTTCCAGCCCTTCCAACCTGAATTATCCTATGGTCCAAATGGTGAATGAGACACATCTGTGAGTATCCAACCATCTTACCCATCAGTCTGTGGCAGGCAGACTGGAGGGTTTATAGTTTGGGGCGGAGTTTTTTTGCTGGTGTGTGCGCTTGCCGTCTGGACAGCCCTAGCACTGGGTCACGGAATCATAGAATCACAGAATAGTTTGGGTTGGAAGGGACCTTTAAAGGTCATATAGTCCAACCCCCCCGCAAGAAGCAGGGACATCCCTGACTGATCAGGTTGCTCAGAGCCCCCTCCAGCCTGGCCTTGAATGTTTCCAGGGATGGGGCATCCACCACCTCTCTGGGCAACCTGTGCAGTGTTCCACCACCCTCAGGGTAAAAAATTTTTTCCTTATCTGAATCTACCTCTCTCTATTTTAAAACCATTACCTCTTGTCCTATCACAACAGACCCTGCTGAAGAGTTTCTCCCTGTCTTTCCTGTAGGCCCCCTTTAGGTACTGAACGATCACAATAAGGTCTCCCCGGAGCCTCATCTTCTCCAGGTAGAACAGTCCCAACTCTCTCAGCCTGTCCTCATAGGAGAGGTGCTCCAGCCCTCTGATCATTTCTGTGGCCCTCCTCTGGCCTCTTTCTAACCAGTCCACGTCCTTCTTATGTTGGGGGCTCCAGAGCTGGATGCAGTACTCCAGGTGGGGTCTCACCAGGGCAGAGTAGAGGGGCAGAATCACCTCCCTGAACCTGCTGGCCATGCTCCTCTTGATGCAGCCCAGAATGCGGTTGACTCATGTCCAGCCTTTCATCCACCAGTACCCCCGTGTCTTTCTCGGCAGGGCTGTACTCAATCCCTTTATCCCCCAAACTGTATTGATACCGGGGGGTTGCCCTGACCCAGGTGCAGGACCTTACACTTAGTCTTACTGAACCTCATGATGTTTGCATGGATCCACTTCTCAAGTTTGTCCAGGTCCCTCTGGATGGCATCCCATCCTTCAGGTGTGTTGACTGCACCACTCAGCTTGGTATCGTTGGTGAACTTGCTGACAGTGCACTCAGTCCATGTCATTGATTAAGATATTAAACAGTACTGGTCCCAATACAGACCCTTGAGGGACTCCACTTGTCACTGATCTCCATCTGGACATCGAACTGTTGACCACTACCCTCTGGATGCAACCATCCAACCAATTCCTCACCCATCAAATCCATATCTCTCCAATTTAGAGAGACGGATGTTGTGGGGGACAGTGTCAAAAGCCTTACAGAAGTCCAGGTAGACAACATCCATAGCTCTTCCCTTGTCCACTGATGTAGTGGCTTCATCATAGAAGGCCACCACGTTGGTCAGGCAGGACTTTCCCTTGGTGAAGCTGCACTGGCTGTCTCAAACCACCTCCCTGTCCTCCATGTGCCTCAGCATAGCTTCTAGGAGGATCTGTTCCCTGATCTTCCCAGCCATAGAGGTGAGGCTGACAGGTCAGTAGTTTCCAGGATTCTCCTGGGACTTACATATATTCACTTTCCTCAGGTGGTCACAAACCTGATCTTCTCTTACAGCAGGAGGGACTCCAGCCATGCCTTGGCCTTCCTGACCCCGTGCCTTCACAACAGGTCAAATCTGTGCATCCACGTTCAAAGGAGAATACAGTTTGGGAACACTCCAAGCCGGGAACCTCAGACCACATCTTCATAAGCTGAGTCCTTGAATGCGAGGTGTCACACATGGGAGCTGGGAGGTGATCTTGTCTTTTTGTTTTGTGCAGCTGAGGTAAGGCAAGCACCGAACATTGCGACCCAGTCTGTTCCTGTGTTATGTTTTTACATAGTCTGAAAAAGAGCGTTTAATGTTTTTACACAGGAAAGAGTCTGAAAAAGAACACTTATTGACAGTGGGAGTCTTGAGAACACGTTCTTTTCCTTACTCAAGGGAAGCTGAAGTGACATGAATACATCATATGAGAAGACTACAATTTGGAGAAAATAGGAGGTCTGAGGAGCACATGGATCAAATAGAAAATGATGCAACATGAGCTAACAGATGGAATCTGAAGCAAGTTAGACCCACTCCAACAGCTGAGTATGTAAATATTGGAAGACATGGCCCAGGAAATGGAAGTTCCCGTCTCCTGACATCTAGACTTGCTGATGGGATGGCTTGAGCCAAGCACAAACTACTGGATTCAGCAGAGGAATAAATGGCTGTAAAATTAAAAGAGCCTATAAAATATTGGTGGTCTGTTTTGATGATATAGTGGCCATTTCTGGTATTAAATGCTAGGTATCAATGATAGTAACACAAGAGCCACTGGTACAGCCTCCACAGATTATGTACTCTGTCGTCCTCCTCTACCTTTTGGTGTCAGCTGCCTTAAACAGTAACAAACAACTTCAGTGCCTACATTTTGGGGGCAACCAGAGAAAGGATGGGGCCCTAGCCATTTTTTTCCACTTTTTATATAATGCTTTTCATAATTTTAAGTATTTCTCCCATTATTTACAACACTGAGTGCACACAAAAGGTAATATGAAAACTTACAATTTTTAAACCAGGACAATAAAAAATTATCTGCCTCAGCATATGAGCTTTGTAAATAAAACTAATTAAAATTAGACCGAGCTCTGCCGTGGTCCACAATTTATGTCATATCAGAGACAGAAATAGCATTTAAAAGAAAATGTTAACACTCATATGTTGGTCTCCTCAACAGACAGGCCAGAACAGGCAGAAAGACCAGAGCTATGGCATCAGGCACCACTAGTTTTTGGATTCTGAGTGGAAAAAATCTCC
This sequence comes from Tetrax tetrax, assembly GCA_009806455.1. Taxonomy (NCBI): domain Eukaryota; kingdom Metazoa; phylum Chordata; class Aves; order Otidiformes; family Otididae; genus Tetrax; species Tetrax tetrax. Next base: position 413,105 of record WHYT01017828.1, read on the forward strand.
CAACACCATTAAAAGTGTATCCTTTCTGAAACCAAGTGACTCACGGTCACTCAGCTCCAGCCCAGGTTGTAGGTGTATTTCAAGTCCTCAAGGCCAGATCATCTGAAAGAGTTAAGGCAGGACTTTGTGTCTGCAGGGTACCTGGCACAACATACCTTGGTCCTCACCGTAGAATCGTAGATAACCTGTGCTTAATACAAATAAAAAAATATAAAGACCAATCACAATTATCTGTTCACCATAGTTTGTTTCGGTACTTGAAATAATTTGGGGGTATCAGCCTAGATGGTAGTGACTGACCCATAGCTTCTCTGACATTTGGTTCTTTTATTCAGGTGCCAGACTGGAAAAGAACTGAGAGCACATAAGTAACTTAAAGACATTCTGTCCTCCCTAGGACTGAGGCACACGGAGAAGCTTGCACAATTTCTGGATGGAGTGAGCCTTCCAGTCTCCAGGACTACCAACATGACATATTCAAAAACACTGAAGTCACAGGGAAAAAAAAAAAAAAGAGGAAAAAAATCCTGCCACTGCCAGCATTAAAATCAAGTGCTAATGTTTATGAAATGAAAATTTTCTATGGCAGCTGGTGTTTTGCTAAACTAATATATATTCCTTGATACTATTTTCCATATTACCTCTGGCATTATCTCTCTAAATATAATACAGTTTTACTGTGATAATAAAATAACATACTACAAATCCACAATTTATAGAAATTCCTGTTCCCTGCTCTAGCTTGACAATGCAGCAAACTGCCTAAGTGAAGTAACAGCTCGTTTGTCACTGTCCCAGATGGCTGTGTAAACCACTTGCTCAAACTGCTTTTCTATCTGGTCTTAGGCTTTTGTCCTGTTGGAAAGTTTTGTTGAAAGCCTTGAATCTGCAACAAGAAATTGTTCCTGACTTCTATCACACACTTTTTAAAAAAATGTTCACACTTAAAAATACCTGATGAAAATCTCCACCTAAGCCTCCTGGACTCATTACAACAGGTCCACCACCACACCGCCCAGCCAAAACCTGTTCACCTAGCGGCTTCTGTTAGACTGGGAGAAAAACATTTTCCCAGTTCTTTTGCAGTCAGTCACTGGAAACCCTGAGCACTAACTCCTGAACAACGTTTTGGCCCACCTTGAAAAACAGCAGAAGTTGCTTTATGCCAAACTCTCAGCAACTTGCCCTTGGAGGGGTGTAAGGCTGCCAGTGGTGTTCATCACCCAACCTGGGGCTGAGGGAGGATGCAACTGTGCCAGATTTCACCTTGAAAGAAAAACATTCTTTTATAACTTTTCATGTAGAAAAGGAAAAACCACACACACAAAACAGTGTAAAAAATGTCCCCTCAGCCATTGAAACCTGGGCTCTGTGACCTGGGCTACTTTACTGGCCACCAAACCCCTTTTGCTTTGAGTAGGAGGGAAATCCCCAGGAGGATGCAGAAAGCAAGACTCAGAGCAGGGGTGTGCTCACAGCACTCCCCAAACACTCCTGGAAATGAAGGCGTGTGGGGAGTCCCAGCCATGTGGAGTGTATTTCAGAACCCCAAAAAGGCTTGGTGTAGAGCCTATGGAGACCAGTATCAGCTGTACCAGGAGTAGCAGCACACACATATTTACATCCATCCATAAGTGACACCCCTCTGTCACCACTCTGCTCCCCAACAGAAGGTGGAGTGGACAAACAAGCGAGGTGCAGCAGCTAAGGAGGAGCTCCTGGGGGAGCCTGCTTAGCACTGGTGTTTCCACAAGCGGTGCCTACGCAACAAAATGAAGTATCACGTACACACACCCGGCAAAACAGCATACACACTAGCTGGGTATAGTGTACCTGCCACCTACCTCTGACAGAACATGAATCATAGAATCATAGAATCTTTAAGGTTGAGAAAGACCTCCAAGATCATCAAGTCCAGCCATCAACCTAACACCACTAGGTCCACTAAACCATGTCCTGAAGTGCCACATCTACACCTTCTTTGAACATCTCCAGGGACAGTGACTCCACCACTTCCCTGGGCAGCCTGTTCCAGTGCCTGACCACTCTTTCAGTAAAGAAGTGTTTCCTAATATCCAACCTAAACCTCCCCTGCTGCAGCTTGAGGCCATTTCCTCTCATCCTATCACTAGTTACTCGGAAGAAGAGACCAACACCCACCTCCCTACAACCTCCTTTCAAGTAGTTTAAGCTAATTCACCCTGCCAAGAAGCCGATCTTAGGACGCGCCAGAGCATATTCTCACCTGGCAGACAAGGAAACCGACACAGACTGTGAGAGGAAGATTTGTCTTTATGAGCACAGCTCCCAGGAGAGCAGGGCTTTTCCTCAGCTCTGTAGCAGCAATAAAAAGGAATTACAGAAACTAGATTACTAAAATTATCTTAGGCGCATGCATATTCATGCAAGAATTAGGAAAATATTAAAACCAGAGTACTAGTATCAGTGCTGTCTCACCTAAAAGACTTGCCTACCCAGGAGGGACAGACTGTTGGTGTAACTCTCTCTCTCAAGCAGCCGAGCACTGGGGCTGAAGGGCGCTGCAACGGCAGCAAGGAGGTCCTGGCACGAGCGGCAGGACAGAGGAGCCCCTTTCCCACAGCCTGGGAGGGCTGTGCAGGACAAGCTGCGGTGCCACCTCCATTTTTGTCCTGGTTTTCTCTTCGTTCCCATTCCAGCAGGTCTCCTCTTCCCTGTTTCTACTTTTCTCCACCACCTGCCAGCATAGTTCAAGAATCAGCAGGAGATGCTTTTTGGCCTCCTTGACATTACATTTAATTAGCAGGCACTCTCCTTTGCTTTGCTTTTCTCTCCTGCCTGGCAGAGTAATTTGCATGTCACAGGCAATTCTTGGGCCTTGTTGAGCATCTTCTACCTGAAGTGTGCAGCACAGAGAATCATGCTGAACGCCTTGGCAGTGGCAGCTGTGGCACAGCCAGAGACAATAGCTGAAGGAACATCTGGAGAGTCTACAGGATGGTTAAAACTTAACAAAAAAGGAAAAATACAGAAGATGCAGTAGGCCTGGTCAGTGCAGACACAGAGAGCATCAAGACTATGTGGCACATGGAGAGCAAACCAAAGCCCTGAAGACCTCTCCAACATAAAGCAGTAAGAATTTTACGGCAGTTGTGCCATCTCCACCCTTTTTTCATAGTTACGTCTGTGCCTGAAGCCCCACGTGCCAGAGAACGTGGTTCTCGAATCCTCACCTCCCCTTTGAGTGGCGCAGCAGCGTGGCAGAGGTTTGGTTTCCACGCTCCTTTGTTGTCAGACTTTTCCCATGCTGCTACCCAGAGAGATAGCTCCTACCAGATGCTGTGCTGAGTCACTTTTTTGGCTTTGGTGAGTATTTTTAACCTAATGCCATAACAAATCATCTGCTTTCAGAGACCTGATAGCTTTGCAATGCCATGCCCCTTACCAGCAAGTCAATAACACAGCAACTGTTAGATCCTCAGATGAAGGTGATTACAAACACTTTCATAATGTATGAAGTAAATCAGATTTTTCAGGAAGCTGGATACTAAGAACTTTTCAGATATTTTTCTATAACAGTACAGATTACGTCATACCATTTCAGATTGCTCTTGACTTCACTTTTGTCCATGCCTGTTCTTCAGCCATGCTTCCACAGCTGAAACTTCCAACCTTCAGTAGTTACAAGTGAGATTTCCAACTTGTGATGTACACAAGCTTTTCTTCAGGTCCACTCTGAAATTGATCTTGAATTACTAAAATTACTGGTGGGCCAGGAAGAATCTGTACATTGCTCTGGATGTGCCAAAAAACATCCTTTGTGGTGGGCACGTACATGTGTTCCCACGGTGCCCAGCACAGGGCAGCCTCTCATCAAAGAAAGTGGATCTTCACTAGAAGTGAATGAAAATGCAGCGAAGCATGTACACATCAAATCCTAAAAGAGATTCATTGTTGGGAAGGTAGTTTAGGAACAGAATGATGAAAAGAAGCCTGTCTGCTGTATTTTTTGCCACCTGTTCACATGAGGGTTTTTTTGATCTAGCTCGCTTCAAGAAACTGCAGTCATCTGGCAGTGCTGAAACGCAAATACAAATTAAAATGTCAGCCCTGGAATTTGTTTTGGCTAGAGATCTGCAGAGATAGGAAGATACAATAATTGTACTATTTGCAGACTTCAGGTACTTCAATAGGATTATCTGTGGATAAAGTGAAGTAAATTGCCTTGAAAGAAATAATTCATTGAAATAACTAATTAAATGGGCTTCATCTTAAAAAAAAAAAAGTAGTATCAGAATCTACTCTGTTTTCTATAAAACATAAATCTGTTTAATGGAATTTGCAGTATCTAAAGCTTTCTTGCATATTTTATTTGTCTAGATAGGGCACAACCAAAGAAATCGAATTACTCCCCATGACAGCATAAGAAATAAGGAATGCAAAGCAGATACAGGCTTTAAATGCTGCAGTTAGAGGCAGTTTTACAGAAGAAAGAGCCTGTCTATACATTTATCAGCTGTACACACAAAAGCTGCTTTACAGAAGGTTATTAACCAAGATGGCTCAACACTTTAATGATGTCTATTCTCCAAGAAATTCTGAGAAAATATTTTCCTAGAAAAGTCACAGTTTTGAATAATTCACTTGGTAACCATTATACATACTCTGAAAAAGGTAATTTTTCAAGCTATTAAAACAGCCCACCTGAAAAGCCTTCCAAAATGTCACCATGCGCCCAGCACTACCACCCCAGGGGCAAGCCCAGCTGGGCTTTCAACGTTCTTTATAACACGAGCGAGGGGAGAACGCACAGCAGCCCGTGGCAAACTTCAATTCTAGAAAGAGATGGAAACATGGGCTCTGCCTCTGGTTCCCAAGGCCTTTCCCAGCAGTAGAAGGGCTCTGGGCTTCCACTTCAAGGCATGACAACATGTCTAGGAGGCACAAACACCCTTTCCCGTTTCCCTCACACACTTTTCCTTTGCCTACCTTCTCCAAAGCATGCTTGCCCCACTTGCAGCTTGTTCTTCAGTTGACAGTACCAGGTTTCTGTGCTTTTTATACTGGCAATCCCAGCTCCATCCTTTGAAACTCCTCAGAGCCTTCCATTCCTAGCTGTAGCCCCCTTGCCTAGCTGTTCCCCATCCCTACTCGGGCAACCAACCCTGTTCTCCTCCCGCTCCCACAGTTTTGTCATCCTCCTTCCCCTACTTCAGTCCTCTCGCACCTGCTGCTTTTTCTTGCATCTTTGTAAGCTGACATATAGCAGATTTGAGACAAAGCGAGCTCGGTTGTACAAAGCTGATTAAAACCAGAGGAGGGAAAAGTGATGTAAAGAGTCTGAATAAAGTTAATCTTGGACTAATGACTCTATTCATCATACAGAAGAAGACAGAGCATCAGGGGGTGGAGGAGGAGAAATAGCACTGCAACTTGGACTTGCAGAAGCTGCAGAGATGCAGCCAGGGAGCCTCAGTACTCCGGTGCAGCACATTCACTGTGCTCTGCTCCTGTGAATCACCACAAACTGCACAGCATGAGATTTTATGTACCAACTGTGGGCGTTCAGTCAATTTTAATTGTATTTCATGTTGTGACAAGCCTTTGGAAAGAGACATTGTTCTGATGGAAATGTTTTCTTTCATTGTCAGCTTTCCCATCCATTCAGGATCAAAGCAAATTGTGGAAAAACAGAGCCTGAAGAACAGAACGGCTGAAGCAGATTGTTGTATGGCTCCTGTCAGCTAGAAGGAAAGAAAAACAAAATCAAGTGGCAGCAATGCCTTTCCAAGACACGGTGCAGACAACGCTGGGGTTGCCCTATGGTCAGACCCAGACCAGAACGAAGCTGGACTGGGAATCACACCACACACCGTAGAAACACACTGGCAACAGGATCTTTGCTGAGACGGCTGGCTTTAATCTGAATCCACTCCCTCCTTGGTACCATTACAGCATTAAATGGAGTCCAGTTTGGTCTACAGCAAATGTGTCTGCTCACGGGTGGCCTTTGAATTCAGACAGTGCCAAGGCTGCTGTTCAGGTAACGTTGCTGCCCACCAGCTGCCCCTCAAATTCAGGTCAGACCGCAGGGAGCATCTTTTCTCCTTGTGTTTGTACACCACTTGGCATTGCAAGCGTCCGGCCATGACCTCAACACTAATAAAATGACAATGCCTGCAACACATTTCTTATTCTGGAAGAACAAAAACCCCATCTGGAAACTGCAGATACATCAAGTTTATTAAGAAGGGAAAAAATGATCCTTTTAATACTATTAGTACTATTGGCTTGCAATCTCTTGATGCAGTTTAGATATTATGGAGTTTCAGATTTAATATTCTGCCCAGAGGATGATATAAAAGCCACTATTGATTTCCACTCCCTGTGAGCAGGCTTCATCTCTATGTAAATTAAAGATTCTGTAACATCTTTCACAATATAGATTAGTTGTCATTCAAGCGTTGGTCCACTCTTGCAGCAGCAGGCTGACTTATTGGCAAGTTCCCGACGGTAACACACCTAATGAGAGCTGGTTAGGCCTTTGCGCATTAACACCTGCTCTACAGACACATCACCAAACATCCTATGGAAAATTTGGGATGGATTTCTTATCAGAGAAGGAGTGGTGCATACAGCAGCACTGCAAAAAGCATCACTCACCGCACCATCACTGTCCAGGGGAAGAACTATCCCCTTTCTTTTCACCAGAGGAGGGCAGAGGAGGATGCCAAAGTCTTCTGTCTACCAACTATTCAAATCCTTCAAATATTTGGAGAAGTTCCAGAAAAGAGAAAGAGAGGTAACAAAGCAGCAGCACAAACGCGCTAAGGTCTCCCACCCAACACCCCGGCTGCTTCTCCCCAGCAGTGCACCTGGGGAGCACGGGAGGTCGGTGTTGCCACCAGCCTTCCCCGTACCACAGCGAGGGTGCTCCCTCTGCGCTCTTCCCTTAGTGACCAGGAAACACTGGCTTCCTCCTCTTCAGAGTGATGGTGTCAGCAGTGGGGACCCACATCATCAGCCACCGCACTTTGGTTGGGGAAAGCTTAGTCCCATCTTGAAGATTCTTGTCACACACTGGAAAAATCTCTTACTGGAGGCACCAGGGATTGGATCAAGCCCCAAAGAGCTTGGTCTGACCTCAGAGCTGACTGTGCTGTGAGCGGGACATTGGACCAGAGACCTCCTGAGGCCCCTTCCTGCCAGAATTATCCTATGATCCTGTGAAAGAGCAGAGGAAAGGCTTTCTACTAAGACTCATTTCCACCATTCAGAGGGGCACTGGAGTCTAAGGAAGCAGCATTAGCTCTTCCTGCTGAACATACTTCCCTCCTTGGCTAGGAAGTGGGTTCCCAATCACCTCACCATCCAAATCTGTGCTTGCTCGCAAAGGAAAGGGGAAAAACTGGCTCTGTCAAAGCCTCACTCTGCCCCTCCAGTCCATTTCTAAAAGGCAACCACAAAACTCTCTCCCCTCCTTGAAAAACAGCCTCATCAAACCCAACAAGGCCCTCAGGTCATTTCTCATTAGGATGCTGACGGGCATTAGCAAACCTTTCAGCATGCAAAACTCAAAGCACATCTCCCAAGCAAGGCTGGAGAGGAACAACCAAGGTTTTTTGGTTTCATCTTAGAGTCAGCTACAGCCACCAGAAGCCTGACGATGAAACCTGCTGTGGAAATGCAGACTGTACAACTGATTTTTTTTTTTATTTAGTGACTTTTATGACTGTGTAACTGGGAAGCAGAACAGCACATCCATTGCTAGCTATACATAGTCTCCCCTGTAGAAGGAGGGACTTGCACCATTTTAAACTCAAGCATTGAGTTTACAGCGACGCAGCTGGTGAGCAGAGATGCTCAGCTTCCCCAGGGCTCAAGCACACAACCAAAGGCGATGGGCACAAACTGAAACACAGGAGGATCCCTCTGAACATCAGGAAACACTTTTTACTGTGAGGGTGACTGAGTACTGGCACAGGTTGCCCAGGGAAGTGATGGAGTCTCCATCCTTAGTCATCCC
>WHYT01017828.1:433249-500998 GCA_009806455.1 Tetrax tetrax
CCCAAGCAAGGCTGGAGAGGAACAACCAAGGTTTTTTGGTTTCATCTTAGAGTCAGCTACAGCCACCAGAAGCCTGACGATGAAACCTGCTGTGGAAATGCAGACTGTACAACTGATTTTTTTTTTATTTAGTGACTTTTATGACTGTGTAACTGGGAAGCAGAACAGCACATCCATTGCTAGCTATACATAGTCTCCCCTGTAGAAGGAGGGACTTGCACCATTTTAAACTCAACGCAGCGACGCAGCTGGTGAGCAGAGATGCTCAGCTTCCCCAGGGCTCAAGCACACAACCAAAGGCAATGGGCACAAACTGAAACACAGGAGGATCCCTCTGAACATCAGGAAACACTTTTTACTGTGAGGGTGACTGAGTACTGGCACAGGTTGCCCAGGGAAGTGATGGAGTCTCCATCCTTAGTCATCCCAAAGTCATCTGGACATGGTGCTGGGCAACCAGCTCTAGTTGGCCCTGCTTGAGCAGGGGGCTTGGACCTGATGATCTCCAGAGGTCCGTTCCCACATCAACTCCTCTGTGAGTCTGTGATTGAAAAGCTTAAAACATCCAACACTAAGCTGCTGCAGTTCATCCCCCTCTCCCAGCTTCCCCGGAGGCCTCCTCTTCATTTGTGCGAAGTCACATCACCTTGCAAGTAGGGCAGGCTCAGAGGACCCGTGAGGACATTTTATAGGCAGGAGAGAGCTCAGCAGATGTGCAGTAACTTCCTCATCTGTCACATCTTGTCACTTCAGTGCTTTTAGCTTCACGGCAGTTTTACATTTCAGAGCATCCCTGCCTTGCTCCAGCTTTGCCAAGGACTCTGAGCCTTCAGAAGTCAGCACAGCTGCACCTGCACCGAGACAGCGCTGTACGCCCGCTCTTACTGCAGCACCGCTGCGTTGCTGAGAGAGGAAGAAACAGTTGACAGATCTGCAGAGGACAGTTCTCAGGGCCTTTGTCCTCCTGGAGCTATCAGTTTAGTAGAGCAGAGCTCACGTTAGATAATGTCTTAGTTGCTGGGTTTCTCTTACTCCAGAACGCTTGTCTGTGCAGGGTGGTGCCTCCACAGAAAATGCGTTCCTCGGGGGGAAAGACATTGAAAATACATTGTTTTGTTAAGAGACAATCACCAATTTTAAAGACACTGAAATTTCACCAAGGTACATAAGGAATATTTTATCTGTGGCTGTATAGAAAAATAAAGGCATGGAGAGTTTGGGGAACAGCAAAGCGCATGAATCTCCGTGTCTTGAGCTTCTTCATCTCCTGTCTGGGTTCTCATACAGCTAAATTTTAACTAGAATAAACTCTTATGATTGCCCCAGTTGTCCACTGGAGGTCAGTATCTTTCTACAGAAGGACAGTCCCTCTTACCTGGTGTGTTTGCAGGGTTTACAGCAGCACCTCATTTTCCTGTCACAGGATTTTAATGCTTCAGGTTCAAGATGAAGACAGAAGCCTAGTACGGGTCCATCGTTGCCAGAGGAAGCCCTCTGCTCACACGTCCCTTCTCAATCAAGGTTTTAATAAGGTCACACAAAGAATTGAAGGACTCTCCAGTTTATTGTTTTCCCAGATATTAAGCAGGCTCAAGCCGGGCAAAAGCCTCCAGTGCCCCCCTGCAGCTCTTCTGCCACCGCTGCAGCGTTTTAGGAGCCAAACACCCAGCTCCCCTCACAGGTAAAACGGCATCTCGCTGGGCAGGGAATTCCTACCTGATGAATAAACGTGTTCAAGCATTTTCATGCTTCCTGCATTATCTGACCTTCTATTTTAATCAGATAATAAAGTGTCATTGCAGGCTGATAGGTTTTTACTCTCTAGTTAATCCTGCTTGGCTCCTTCTGCTAGGATGAGCTCCGGAGAAGGCGCCTGTTGAGGCTGCTGCACAGGCTGCGTAGGAGATGCTGTCAGAAACACTCCCTCATTAGCAAAGCTGCTTTGTCAGCTGCCAACACTTCGCCAGCCGTTCAGCACACCCAAGATACGGGCGTTTGCCTCTCCCTTTGAGCTAAGCAATAGACGATGTGGAGGGACGGGAACGGCAGTGGACAAGAGGGAGCGAGGGTGGCCGGGAAGGGTGAACAGCCATGAGGACAGACCTGTTTGGCAGCCAGGTGGAAATCACAGCTGCTCTTTAGGCATTGTCCACACCAGTATTTTAGTTTAGATCGGAAGCACTTTTGAAGCACATCTGCTCGTTCCCACGTGCCATGCTTTAATCCACGGCGGGGAGCAGCACAAGAATTCAATTCCTCCCAGACGCAGCTAAGTGGGAGACTGGCTCTGGCCGCGGCAGCAGGTGTTTATTTGGCAGGAAGCAGAACTCCTGAAACCCAGCTGGTGCTCACCAGCACCCACTGCTCTCTGGCTCACACTAGCTCCCTTCGAGGTCCACTTCTGAGTAACACGGACACGGTCTGACCGAGTTGACATCACAGCTGTTTAGGCTGCAGTTTGGCCTATTTCCAGTAGAGGACTTGTCACCCGTAGATCTCAAAGCAACCCCAGTAGATGGCAAGTACCATTATCAGGGACTCTCCTTGCCTTTACCTCTCTAGTTTGGGTACCAGATGGAAAAACTGAGGCATGAAGTCTGATGAGGTGAGACAGGCCCCATGCCATCTATCTCAAGACCTAGAACTTTCAAGTTCTATGTTATTTTCTTTAACTTCCATGCTAACAAATTAATGGTGCCTCCAATAACTTCAGCTCTGTCCTGCCAAGACCACTGATGCTCTCTGAGGGAAAGTTTGCTCTTTCAACCCCGTTACTCCTCCATTTCACTCCACATACGCTTCCTGGGCCAACAATTTTTTCTACATCCTTTCTGCAGCACTGGGATCCCTGCTGGCATTCGAACAGATGGGTGAGAATAAACGGTTGCTGCCCCAAACTCAGAGAGAAGCAATACCTGCAGCAGGCTGGCAATTACAGCAACTGTGCAAAGCTCACACCTGGAAGCCTTAAAATAGAGCTGCACTTTAGAAGCTTGCTTTACCCACACATCCCTTAAATATCCTACCTCCCTGAATATTCATGTTTGGTTTTCTGAGCAGAAGACATTCCCAGCTGACTAGACTCCTTTAATAATTCTTGTATGAATAAATTTTTAAAAAGATCTGCTTCCTATTTAAATGTCAACTTAAGTCTACTTATCCTAATCAGGTATCGAGGCCAGCAGCCCTGCCAGTGCTCTTTGTACTCCCATGTCTCCTCTGATCAGTGAAGGAAATAAAAGCTGAAGCAGGCAGAGAAAGGTAATTACATGCCGCAGCTGATAAGGTGAAGAGGGTAAAACAGATAAGGTGATCTTCAGGGAGAAGGTTAAAACTTAGCCTCACCATGCAGAGGGTAAGGAGGTAAAATAAAAGAAAGAGAAGTATAATCAATTATTCACCAGGATATCTTTGTGCTATTGTTTAGCACAGCAAAAATCCTGGCCTTTCTCTTCTGCCTCATCTCTGTCCTAAAAATCTCTATTCTCCTACCTCCCATTTAAGAGACAGAAGAATGCCACAGACATGTGGTGTTACTCTCTCCATTTAAGTGAGGCATCCTATACTATACAATTCAGTATATTTTTACTAGGTTTGAAAATCCCTAAAGTGAGGATTTATTCTCTTTTTTTGGCAAAGTACGACATAAATTTATCATGCCATATAAATAATTTATATAAATTCTAGAACATGGCAAGAAATATAGGTCAGGAGGGGCATCACAGGATAGAGCATCCCTTACTTAGAGCATGTGGTAGACCTAAATTCAATTTCCTAGACAGACTATGTCAACTTAAAGGATGAAGATGGCTCTTGAATAATTTAAAAAGTGAAGGGCAGACTTGACAATCACTGGGGGTTTTGAAGAGAATACAGAGGAGGAACAAAAATGAGATAACTAGGCTTTTTCAGGTAAGAATTTGTCTGATGGAAGTCAGTTGGGTATGGGGCAGCTATCTTGCTTATCTTTCTTAAAAGATTTGTGAAATGTCACCATGGTGGTTTTCAAGAGTTACAGCAAATCAGTGACTGGTTACTGGGAGAAGCATCGAGCCAGCAGGATCTGCATATTTTAAAGTAAACTCCAAATGCCCCTGGGAACCATTGACATTTATAGATAACCAAGATCTGGTTATATGTCAGTATTTCAATGTACACACTGAAACACAGCACTGCACGCAGTACATATCTTCATGTTTTCTTGTCACAACCAGATTAAATATTTTTATGAAATTACACAAGAGATCTTCACAGCAATCCTTAACAGTTCATTAACTACAATAAGCAAAACTTCTCAACCTTTGGTAAAGAAAAACGTGCCATAAACAGAAATCATATAGAAATAAATTTATGAAGAAGCTTTTACAGACAGTCTAGAAAATGTTACTGCAGTACTCATTCTGAAAATGTGAAAGGAAAGAAAATCCTTCTTCCTCCAATAAGGAAATAGCTTTCACAACATAATCATAGAATAGTTTGGGTTGGAAGGGACCTTTAAAAGGTCATCTAGTCCAACCCCTCTGCAAGGAGCAGGGACATCTCCAACCAGATCAGGTTGCTCAGAGCCCCGTCCAACCTGGCCTTGAATGTTTCCAGGGATGGGGCATCCACCACCTCTCTGGGCAACCTGTGCCAGTGTTCTACTACCCTCAGTGTAAAACATGTCCAGTCTGAATCTACCTCCCTCTATTTTAAAACCATTTCCCCTTGTCTTGTCACAACAGACCCTGTTGAAAAGTTTCTCCCCATCTTTCCTGTAGGCCCTGGAAGACTGCTATCAGGTCTCCCCAGAGCCTTCTCCTCTCCAGGCTGAACAGCCCCAACTCTCTCAGCCTGTCCTCATAGGAGAGGTGCTCCAGCCCTCTAATCATCTTCGTGGCCCTCCTCTGGACTCGCTCCAACTGGTCGATGGCGATTGGAAGCAGTTTAGCAGTTTTAGGAAGAATGCTAAATTTGGAAGGAAACCTAAACAGAACAGGCAAATGAACCAATACAGGTGTAGCTGAAAACACCACAAAACCAGACCAAAGGAGTACACACAAATCTGAAAGAACATTGCAAGCAAGTTAAGGTGAGGTCTCACATGGCTAGAACGAGCAGTAAGTATGGAAATATTCAAGTTTCATCACTACGCTAAGGTTATGGTAAACAATCCTGCTACTACCATCCTCCTCTGTGGAGAAAGGCCCCGTACCTGTAAGCGACACCCCTCATAACACCCACTGTTACCAGCAGTCACAGAACAAGAATCCACTCAAGGGAGAGAAACCAGGGCCAACCAACCAACCTGAACTCCTGCTGATGCAGTGAATGGGAAAATCCTTGGCTGGTAACATGCAAACTACTTATGAAAAACCAGAAGGAAGAGACTCAAAAGGATGCAGAGGGACAGGCTGCAGGTGAAAATCAGCACTGGGCTATTGACTTCAGAAGAGTGAAGGCATTTTTACAACAGCTGGGGACTGCACTCAGCTGGTAAAGGGTGACAAGCAATGGGTGCAGGCCATTCAGCACGTCAGAGAAAGGTAAGTGGTAAGGGACTAGGAGTTAAATTTGCTAGAGAAATAGAATGTTAACAGCAGGATTACTCAGAAAACTGAATAAAGAATGCATGAGCCCAATTTTAAAGAAAAAAAAAAAGGAGAGAACAGTTGAGTTCTGCCATCTCCTTGAGTATAGTTGTTAGGACTTCTGTTCAGGGTTCCTCTCCAAGACAGATGGGACAGACTGCCCAATATTAACTGGTGTTAGGGTAACTTTGTCAGATTCCCAACCCTCTCTCCCTTCCTTTAACCTACCCTGCGTTGACAATGTGAGTGACTGCTGAACAGGGCAACCAGTTTTCACACACTATGACAGCATGTGAACAACTGAAAACGCTGGGTGACCCAGAAAGGCAAGACATGTAAATCTAGCTGTTGAGGTATCTCAGAAGCAGTTGTCCTCAGCTCTAATCTCTAAAGCACTCTGCATGTGACCTCACACCAAGAGAAAAGCACAGAAGTACTCCCTGACCTGGCTAATCACGTAAGAACTTCTCTGTTTATCTGCAGCAATGAGAACTAATCTCCAAGAGACTACTATATTTAGCTAAGAATCTCTGAAGGGCTATTTGTTTTCTTATGCAGTTGAAAAAAAGCCCGGTTCAGCACAAACGTGTAAGACTACTTTCCACACGGAGGAGCACACACCTCTGTCACCTAGATGAGAGCACATTTCTCCATAAAAAAACCTACAGATATTTGACAGTATACGAAAAACCACTCCTTGCCTCCACCCATTACTAGAAAATCAAAATATGAAATTTCTTCTCCCTGTTTTGTACTTAAAGGACTTTTTTTTTCCAGTGTTCCCATTCTTTCTATTTACCTCTAATGAAAGACAATGGTTGACTGGAAACCTACAGTCCTTCTAGAATTCCCACACTTCATTGAATACTTTGGGTTGGAAGGGACCTTCAAAGGTCATCCAGTCCAACCCCTCTGCAAGGAGTAGGGACATCTCCAACCAGATCAGGTTGCCCAGAGCCCCGTCCAACCTGGCCTTGAATGTTTCCAGGGATGGGGCATCCACCACCTCTCTGGGCAACCTGTGCCAGTGTTCCACCACCCTCACTGTAAAAAAATTGAAATTGCATGAATCTGTGTCCATTTTAAAACCATTTCCCCTTGCCCTGTCACAACTGGCCCCGCTGAAGAGTTTCTCCCTGTCTTTCCTATAGGCCCCCTTTAGGTACTAAAAGATCAAAATAAGGTCTCTCTGGAGCCTCCTCTTCTCCAGGCTGAACAACCCCAACACTCTCAGCCTGTCCTCACAGGAGAGGCTTGAAGTCCTTCAGTAACTGGGAAGGTTGTTCAGTGCCAAGCTCAAGTAACTCCTGACTGTTTTGCGGCAGACACCAGGGCCTGAGAGATTCTAGCATCTAGGATCATAATTTATTTTCATTCCCCATACAGCACTAGCCACACTGACAATGCTGACGTATGTGGATACAGAGTTGCTTCAAGACGCTGCAAATCCTTGGACTTCTGTGTGTGTGCATTTGTGCACATGTATGTGCTGGTGTCAGGAACACCTCAAACTCAGAATTAACAGCCCACATTCACTGTCCCCCCACAGGGCAAGAAACTTTCCCTAGAGCAGACTACATCAGGTTAGATTTGGTTTGTTGGTTTTTCAGGAGGAAAAAGGGTAATGTCATCTTAAAAAAAAAAAAAAAATCACTGTCAATGTCATCTTTGGATAAGCTGTTCTAATACTTATTTTATTCTGCTGCTAGGAAATAGTACCTCAGCTCAAGACTGAATTTGTGAAACTTCAGCTTCCAGTCACAGGGACCTAATGAAATTTTCATTATCATCAGGTTTATATTCTGTTCAGCTTACAGTGAGATTTTAAACTTATTCAGAAGTTACACGTTTCCTGTATCCTTAAAGTGTGTTGTTTCAAGTGGAAGCGAACACCTCTTCATTATTAAAACAACGCCTGGCACACGAGAGGTAGCATACCTGCAAAATACACGACAAGAATCTCTTTCCCAAAGAGTCATTTCCCTTTCTCCCAACTTCACTTGCATACCACAAACGAGCTCCATTTGGAATAGTATGCACCTCTCTTACAATAAAGATTTGTTTTCTTCTTCATGCATTTCATCTTAGTACAGAGAAATCTGAAATATCTAAAAATCCAACTGATGTCAGTTTGGTCACAGGGAGATATTTTCTAACGTTCAAAAGACACCACAAAAGCTGTGGAGGCAGCAGCTGAGTGATCAGCAGTCCTCACTCGAAGCCCAGCTGACAAATGAGCAGTTATAAATGCTTTACTAAAACAGCCTTTGAACCAAACTACAAGTTCACATTTCAGTTTCTAATTAGAATTGGTGTCTTTGTTCTAAATTACCTGAATTAAGTTCAAATCAAAGACGGATAATTTCAGCAAAAGAAGAAAGAAGTGCTAGAGGGCCTGGAATTTGCAGTTAAATGGAGTAAAGATTCATTTTTTTTCGCAGGGAACAACGAAGTCTAAGACGCATAAACAAATCTGTTTCGCTTACTATTAGGCTAGTATATTACACAACTGGTTTATCTAAGTTCTCCCCAGTATGATGAAAAGCCTCTCCTGTTACCATACCAGGTTTTAACCTGATTACAATTAAAAGATTAAATTAAAAACATTTTTCTAGTAAGCAGACACGAGTTTGCATTTTGCAATATTGTGCTTGGTGTCATTAACGCACAAAGACTCTTTCTTATTAGAACCATCGAATCATAGGATCATAGAATAGTTTGGGTTGGAAGGGACCTTTCAAGGTCATCCAGTCCAACCCCTCTGCAAGAAGTAGGGACATCTCCAACCAGATCAGGTTGCCCAGAGCCCCGTTCAACCTGGCCTTGAACGTTTCCAGGGATGGGGCATCCACCACCTCTCTGGGCAACCTGTGCCAGTGTTCTACAACCCTCAGTGTAAAAAACTGTTTTCTAATATCCAATCTAAATCTACCTCCCTCTATTTTAAAACCGTTACCCCTTGTCCTATCACAACAGGCCCTACTGAACAGCCTCTCCCCATCTTTCCTGTAGGCCCCCTTGAGGTACTGGAAGACCTCTATCAGGTCTCCCCAGAGCCTTCTCTTCTCCAGGCTGAACAGCCCCAACTCTCTCAGCCTGTCTTCATAGGAGAGGTGCTCCAGCCCTCTGATCATCTTCGTGGCCTCCTCTGGACCCTCTCCAACTGGTTTATTAAAAATTGGGGAAGGGGACTGGCTAATACAAGTCATACATTCTGCTCTGTTCTTCTGCCTACAGGGAAATTAATACCTGTTTACACCAGTCAAGAACTTCATCTTAGAGCTTGACTCAAGGTTGCAAAAGAACACAGAAGTATGCATGTTAGGAGAAGCAGCAGGACCTTAAAGGAGTCTGGTTTTGTAGAGTCCAGCCTCCAGCCCAGTAAAATCATGGTTCCTGGGATCATAGAATTTGGAAGCCTTACATTTTTATTTCCTTTATTTACTGATAAGGAATAAAGACCGATCGCAACATCTTACTAGTCTAAGGAAAGACAACAGGCTCAAAAGTGAGATTTTATTCATATTTGTTACTTATTCACAACCCAAAGTATGATAAAACTGATAAAAACAGCCTAGAATAATGTTAGTTTACATCACTAAATTCAATTCACATTTTATTAATAAAATACCGAAAGGAAAATGACAACATTGCAGGTTCAGAAAAACAGGTTGGCTACTATGACTGAAAAACTACACTACCTTGACTGGTCACAACTGATTGCTTGTTTTAAGTTTATAATTTTAAATTAACACAACTTACAAAATTTCAGACACACCCAACTTCTGTGCTCATAAAATAGATCTTTTGTCATATCAAATTTCAGTAGATCGGAAAGAATTTTCTGCTGAGATATTTCATATTTCAGCATGTATTAAAAGCATACGGAGAGTACTCGCCTCACCTACACAGCGACGTAACACTGCCGTCCCAGCTGCACTTTTAGGCCACCCACCCTAACAATCATTGCAAGCCACTGTGCAAGCACACAGCGATGATCAGAACAAACCATCCGTGAAAACCACCATCAGGCTACGGCCTAAAGTCTGTTCTCTGTGGTGGATGCCCAGTTGCTTATCATTATGCAGAGACTGGCTGTACTTTATGTGATAAACGTTAACGCCAGCATTGGGGCAGCATTGTTACCACCCTACCATGAAGACAGCCACCACAGATTGAAAAATCATATGCAGATCAAACAGCAATGAAGCAGTCAATAGTTTGCATGCAAACACCATGTTAGACTGTTACATTCTCAGGCCTAAAACTGTTAGTTGTGTAAACACAGGTTAGGTAATTATCTTTCATTTCTCTTCTTATTTTACATACTTTTTTTTTTAAGAACAGATGGGGCCTCACAGAACAAAGGAGCTTTACCAAATGTTAGACCTGGAATTACACAGACTTCAGCTACAAAGATTAAAACTGTAATCTGGTAAGGAAAGAACTCTTCCCCTGCTATGAATACACCTTTAAAAGCCTCATTAGGCAAAGTAGCAGCCTGACTCTCAGTCCAGAAGAGAGAAAAAACCAAAATGACATTTTAATACTGTACTGGTGGGGGTGGGGGGGGAGGAATTCTTTTAAAAGAAAACAGAGACAGCCAAAGCAGACTGTATGGGGAAAGAGAAAACAACGTGTATATATATATATGGCATAGTACCTAAACAGCCATTAAAACCGTTTTAACTGCCAACATTTTATCAACAGGATGTACTGGGAAAGAAATACATTCAAAATAATAGTAGTTTTGAGTAAACGTGCTACAGGAAAGAGAAAACAATCTGTCATAACTATACATGTACAAATCAACAACAACAAAACTTATTTACAGACATTTATACCTAGAGGCATAAAGACCAAGTTTAATACTTGTGAAATGTATCCGATTGCTAGATCTGGACTGACAAATGTTTTAATCTTTAGGAATAACAGAGTAACGTTTCTACACTGCAATAACCATACGGCTTCAATCAGGTCTATCCTGAAGTCTTTGCATCTAGGTGATCTAGAAAACTGAAAAGCTCTCCAGGTATTTTAACTTTCATTTGTAACATGGATGTGCTTCCACTACCTGCCTGAGACTCTACTCAACAAGCAGCCACCAACCTAGAGCTGGTACTGTTACGAACTTATCCAGTCTGCCTGCAAAATCTTAATTTTGGATCAACTGGATTCATTCTTCAAAGTATGTATTTCATCATCTGCTACATTTTTAAGATAAAAAGATTATATAAAATCAATTCTGTATGAAAAAAAAAACCTAGGCCCAGAAATTATTAAAATTAGACTAAGGTGGGCATAATTAGTAACTAATAAAAAAACTTCAAAGTCTATTTATGGAACTCAACCTTCACTCAGTGATATAGTTAATTGCCCTCAAAGACGAACAACCAGACTAATTCACAAGTACTGAGTTTGTTACATATTAAAAGAATAAGATGTAAAGTCAAAAAAATATATTTTATCCCTTCAAGATCAGGAAAGTAAAATAAAATGCTGGTTCTGTAACAGTGCAACAACTGCAGCATATTTTGCACGCAGCACATGATTTGCTACATTTAGTGGCACTTAAGTATTATGCGGTAAATACTGAAAGTAAGACAAGTTTCTGATCTGCATAAGCATAATCACATCATTATTACCAGAGTTGCTAAGCTACAGCATTCTGAATCGTACCAATTCATTTTTAGCGCTTCCATCACTAGCCTTAATACATGTCAACGTTCTGCTTTACATCTTGGTAAGAAAGCAATCACTGAAGCCAAGTATTTCGTGAGCTTGCCACCGGGCTTGGACCAGGTTCAATCTGACCAATCGTTCTCGTCAAACTCTGAATCATCATCAGAATCACTGTATTCCACAGCAATGCGTCTTGAAAGGATAGTCGCCACATCATTCCCAACAGGCTCGCGCTTTGCTTCTTGCTCACGTTGCTCCTGTACCTTTTTCAGCTGAATTCCTGTAGAGACAATTACTCTCAGACAAAGTTTTCTGCACAAAAGATTTTAAATTTCATATTGTTATTGGTGGATTTTTTTTGCATTCTAACACTATATTCAGGAAGAAGAAAAAGGAAAAAAAAAAAAAAAAAATCATTGCGTTAGAGAGCCTCCCCAAGCAAGGAAGAGAGAAAGACAAAAGAGACTGGAATCCATCCTCAGAGAATAAATGCTTCTAGACTTCTAAAACTGCCAACAATATGTCAAAACTAAATACTCAAGACTGTACAGGTCCTTTTGATCTGAAGATGAAAATTTTCATAATCTTATTTGGAAATGCCATTAGACCCACGGTTCCACACCGCAAGCCGAGTCAGGAACAGCCCCTTGTCCCTGGTTAAAAATCAGTGGACTGAAGTCTGGTGTTGGATAACTCAGTTCTGAACAGAACCAAACATCCATGTACACGTACTGGCTACCGTACATAATGAACACAAGTACTCTTTTAATTTTATTATGTCCACACAAACACTAGAGTGTATTTAACAAAGCTGTACATCTTGGAACATTAGGTTTCACAAAAAAGATCCAAAGTCAGGGCTGACCAGCGTTAGAACAGGTGCGTGGTCCCTGTGGTTAACTGGTCTCTCAATGACCTTCTGCGCAGTTGGGAACAGAAGCCATGAACTGGAAAACACAGTGGTTTCACTGAAAAAAGGAATAGCTAAAACTCAGCGTCCACTTACCCATTCGAATGGCAGCGAGAAGATCGCTCCGTGCGTCGCTTATTGGTGGCTGTGCAGGTTCATGGCGCTTTGCCTCCGCAGCTGGAGGAGCATGCATTGGGGAGGAAGAGAGGGATGACCCTGTAGCAGGAGGGCCTGGAGGGGGAGGAGGTGGGCCGGGAGGAGGAGGAGCAGTGACTACAAGCCCACTAGAAGGAGGAGGATGAGTAACTGCATATGTAGAGCCAGTCACCAGTCCAGAATGGGAAGGTGGCACAGGAAGCTGAAGGGGACTAACAAATGCAGTTTGTGCTGAAGGAATCATAGGGGGAGGAGGAGGTGGGGGAGGACCTGTAGGATTGTAATAATCCACCATCTGAGCTGGAAGCATCCTATATATAAAACAGAACAAAAACATTTAATGTATTGAAAGTTAGGACTCATAGAATCATCACCCCTTAATCTGCTCTCATCCAACCTCAGCTAAAACAAAAATCAAAAGGAATTTAAACTGGTGAGTTAAATATGCAAGCAGTCAAAAACATAAGAATTGTGAAATATTGATAATACACTGAGATTTAAGGCAGATGACAAAGTTAAAGGCAGTGTCCTTTCAGCACTCCACAAAGTGAGATTTTATCTCAATTCTCTTGCCTAATTAATTATAAAGCTGTATTTGTTACTGTGAGCATATTAAGTACAACGCCTATGATGAAGGACGGATCAAGAAAACTGCAGACTACACATATCACTTCTATGGAAGACCAAGTAGTAGAACAAATATTAAGAGATAACAGAAGACATGGGCATGAAGGACAATGGAAAGTATGGTTGGAAAGATGTACCCAAAGGTATATCATGCATCTCATGTGCTACTTTAATCAAGTTTATCAATTTAAATATTATTTAATTATATTGATACACTTGACTGATACTTTACAGAGGAGGAACAGGCTGATTTCTTTGTTAAAATGTCATTAAAAGAATTCTTAAGTAGAAAAAAATGGGAATTAATGTAAGAGTTATGAACTAGGTAAATAACTAGATGTAGGAGACAGGAGTTGCAGGCAAGTCACTGATGACATTCAGTGACACATGTCAATGTATGACAACTTCGATACACTGACAAAGGTCATGTACCTGGGGACTAAGCACAAGTATTTCTGTTATAAACTGGAAACAACAGAGAAAACGCAGGTTGGAACAGTCACAGCAGTCGTAGCATAACTGAGTCATCTACAGCAGGATACAGTCATGAATGGGGCAAATGCTACCCAGGATGCTCGAAGTGAGACTGAAAAACCTGGGCTTGCTTAGTTTAAAATGACACAGGCAAGAATGAATACAACTTTCCTGGGGCTACAGCTTGAAAGTTTAAGCTATTTAAGCAAAAGAACAAACAGGCACAGACTGGTTAGAAAACAGATGTTTTCTTGCTATCAGAGGGCCAGCACTCTGGAGCAAGCCTTCCTCCAGAATGCATTCAGGGAACATATCCACACAGGAGTTTGATAAATTCATATATTGAATTATGGAGTTGTCTGTGGCAGTAGGGAACCTGATTCTGTGTCTGAGCAGACCCCTTCCGATTCTGTCATAAGCTCCTTTAAAAAGTCACTTCTGGGATGCAACATGGACTGCCACGTTAATCGTATTCAGTGATACTTTCTCTGCACCTTTCCTGAAATTTAAAATACTACTCAAATTATGCTGTAACTATTTTCCACTTTAAAGGAAAATTATCCCCTTTTTACTATTATATTAGGCACCCTTAATATTTTACAAGCATATTGATTTCACCACATTCAATACATAGTTCTTTATTCCTGCTTTCACCGTTTCTTCACTTCAATTCAGTTCATGCATAGAAGTTAAACCAATCTTTTTCTGTCCTCCCCAGGGAGATAACTAATGCATTTGGCATCTTTTTGTGAGTATGCATTATGTGTTACGACGGTTATGCAAAACACGCACCCCTCTAGTTTTGTCAAGAATCCCCTGGAATAAATCAGGAGTTTTACCCATATTCTGCTGGTACCACAGGTACTGAGCTATGCTGGCCATCTGAAGGCTGGGGTGGAGGTGGAGGTGGTTGCTGAGGTCTGTTTAAAGTAGCGTGTCGTACAGTGGTGGAAGGTGGTCTGTATTCATGCTCATGGCTTTGGGATGCTGCCATGTACTGCGGACCATCTCCTGCTCCATATGAAGGCATTGCTATCTGCTGGTGGAGGGAATGATTCGGAGTAGCAGGATAAGAATAATCTGTAACATCAGATGCATGGGACCTAAAATTAAAGTAAATGGATGAAGAAGAACAGAACATGTGAGTGTAAGAGGGCATTATCTAAATAGCTCAAAACAAAAGCTAAAAAGAATGCAATCAGAATTATTTTTCTTGCAACAGGATTCTCTGATTATCAAGCATTATTCCCTCGTAAGTCCACAGAAAGCACAAAAATAAATGCAACAAAACATCATGGTTCAGCTTAACACAACTTGGAAATAAATTAGTCTGGTAAGTCAGCATAAAAGGACTGAAATGGAACATTTTCAATACTTCAGCATACTAGCTGCATGCAGAATGTCCTCATATAATGTACACTCTAAGACAGACAAAAAAAAAAAATAGAGCTTTCTGCAGATTTTAGAGTTCTTTAGTAGCCATAAGGTGGCATATTGTTTTTGTCAATGATTTTGACAGTCCATTGTTTGAAATGATAATAATTATCAGGCCTGCCTTAAGTTAACAATGGCAGTAGAAAAAGGAAAGCAATACTGCAAGCACTCACAATTATGCAGAAGAATGTGTTTTACCAAAGCAAAGAAAACCAATTCCAAAAGTTAGAAAACGCTTTTTATTTTGTTTGCACAATTAATTTTGCTGGAAAGGCTTAGAGAAACTGGGAAATGTAAATATTAGTTGAGCAGAGAGTTCATAAAGATACAAAGTCTAGGATGCTCTGTCAAATAAGCCCAAGAGAGGGAGCAAAAGGATCTCTTCATCCCATTACCGTAAGTAGTTGTTTTAGTAATGAACATTCGTGCAGCCTGGCTTTTAGTGAACACAGTAAACTGATGCACTTATCTGTAAGACTGGAAGCAAGGTAAGCAACAAAAAGCCAGGGCTTTGAGTAAAACAAAACGACAAACCCTTTGGGCATTTTGTCCTCTTTCATGCTTCCTGCCTGTTCCATTTTCTTTGCGTCACTCATGAACTCAATGCCCATTTTCCTTCTTTCCCACTCTTCTTTTCTTGTTCTTACTTTTCTCACATTAATTTGCTGGTTTCTGTTTGGATTCAGCTTGTGTTTCTCTCTCTAAAGTACAATAAGTATAACAAATACATTGTAAATTGCCACAGTCTGGACATTTGGATGTCAATGTTTAATGCACAAGTCTTACAATTAGCAAACAAAAAGAAATGGGAGCTCTTTTTTAACTTTAGCATTAAAAAAGAATCACAGTATCACTAAATACACTTTTTTGGGACCTTATTTATAAAACACTGCTCATGCAGTAGCTGTCAGCATAGAAAAGTCTCTGAGACTAGTACTTATCTCTATTTGTACGGGTTTTTATAGCTTGGTTCCTACAGCTAAGACGACCTCAAGATAAGAAATAGAAAGCGTTCTCTCCACCTCACTCCACTCACAAAACTAACCCTTGACGCATGTAAGCCACAGATTTCTGGAATCAATCACTGATATTTCATTCTACATACATTATAAAATTTGAAAAGCTTATATAAATACAAGATACCTGTCACACTATAACATCTATATCCAACATAATGATGCGTCCTACAATTTCTGCTTAAAAAAAAAAAAATCCTACAGATTGCAAATATTACGGATATCTGCAAACGGCCAAATGCATGTTGACATTGCTGTCAAAAAAAAAGTCACTTCAGTATGATTATTTAAAGTTGGGAATCCTGGAAGCAAGGTGTTAAGGCTAGAAAAAGACTCAAAACACGTGAAATGCAGAACTCGCGATGAAAAAATCCACATCTTGCACTTGACAGCTGAACACCAATGTCATTTTACCAGATTTGCCTATGGAAAGCATAGTCTTAATGAAACATTACATACTGACAAACAGGAGACAAAGTTTTGCATTAGAAACTGTAAAAAAAAAAAAAAATAGGTGATTAAAAGATTTTAGACAGAAAGAGGGAGTCTGAATGCATTATTGAAACAGCAGTAGCAATTTTCTTTACATTTTTTGTTTCAATTACTAAATAATTACTCTTCACAAAGACCAAAACATTACATATACAAAGTTCTGAGCAGATATTTTTTTTTTTTAATTAACCTCCACTGGACAGTGGACTAAAGGTATCAGTCCACACTTCTGCCGTGGTGGCTGCTTCCTCAGTCTAGCCATTCAACCATTTAAACATTAAATTGTCACACACTTTTTCCAGTAGATTCTATTTATTCCTAAGGTTACCGCTAGCAATTAACCATGACAGACAGAGGAAATAAGTTAAGTGGGAAAAGCCTCTTGTGAGACCAGCTTTGGGGAAAAACTCAGACTTCCACGCACACCAGGAGAAGGTAACTCCCACTGAGTTCAAACAGAATCTCAGACAATGAAGATGAATTCTGCTGTGTGTCTCTAACCAGAGATTTCTGCCATTTCTAGCACTAATGTTGCATCTGGTTTTGCAGCTTGCATTTTAGAAAAATGTAACATCGACAAAGCGGAACTATTCCCCCAGTAAAGCATTCTGTTAGAGGTAAAAGCATATTTGGCTGAGTAGATCACAGAAAAATATTTATTAAGCTATCAGCAGCGTAAAATACGACAAACTAGACCTGAAGGGAGAGGTACTCATCATCTACTAGAGACAGACTTAAATGCTTTTGTGACTACAGCTACTCAAGATCAAACATAAAGCACAAAGCAAACACTTATTTCCATAACATTATGACAACAAAATGCTCATCTGAAGCTGAGGAAGAAAAAAAATCATTACAGAATTTGTTATGTTATTTATGCTTTAAAATAATTTTGAGAAAAAAACCATGCATTGTATGCTTAGTCTATTCTAACTGTTCCCACGCTGTAAAAACACCTAATTCTACATACAACTGTGGTATAACAAACAGCTTTGCTGTAAACAGACCTAGTATCTGGGGACAGGGATCCCTCGGAAGATGCTCCATGGTACACACTTTGAGACAACCTGTGGTCAGGTCTAAGCTCTTTGTCATATGCCATCATATTCCACTCCTGGCGTCTGTTCCTGGCTTTTCTAACCTTTTTCACCTCACGGGTGGTGCCATCTATACGCTTTTGCTCCTAATGTTCAAACAAAAGAAATAAAGCATGCAAAGAGAGAAAAAAAAAAAGGAAAGGAAAAAAGCTGGTTAAAATGCAGTTAGAGTGCATGAAAATAAGACCAGATTTACAGATGAAGCCAAGTCTCCATTAAATTTCTCTGCACTGAAAATTAGAATATCCTCTTATGCTATGAACCTCATTAGTAGTAAGACTGCTGCTTTGCCCTTCTTCTGCAGGATGCACATGGTAGAAGGGTATTGACCTACGGTTTTTCTCAATACAGAAATGTGACTGATTTTAAAAGCTAGGAAGTTTAACTTCTTCTGACATCGTATGTCATTTATTTAGACCATCCTGAAGTACTTGAAATTTCTTTCTTCTGCAAATCAATCTTACGAGAATACATTAAATATATCAGAGTTATTTTAGTTATTTGTTACTGTCACCATCACCTGAGGCCTATGGAAAAATGAGAGATACTTTCCTATTTCATATCTATGTGGAATGATTTTTTTTTGTTTAACAACTTCTCCCTTCTTAGATCTGATTAACTACCAAAACCCCTCATAGTTTTTCCTCATCATTGTTTCCCATTATCTTAGATACAAATGAATGACACTAATCCTCTCTGCAATGTATCAGTAATATTCAGGCCAGTAATAAATTACAGTTTGATAGCTTCATGACAAATCAGTCTGTTCATTTTTTTAAAAATCTTTCTATACAATTTCAGACCAAATCAATGTCAGTGTTTATCTGTCTGTAATATCTCCTAATCATGGAACTCAATGTTTCCACACCTCTGAAATGTTGTCCTCACCTACTTCTGACTACTCAGTATGAACATAAAAACCATATTGGTGCTTCAGTAGAAGAATAAACAAGTTGGCTCAGTTGGCTCAGAGTATTTATGCGCTACTCCTTTTCTCAACATTTATGAGGGTGTTGGATTTTTTTTAATTGCCTCTAGAGCCCAGATCTTAGAATACTAATTCATGTTAAACATGCTTTATCTATTAATAAGTCAGTATGAGACTTTCAGTTGCTACAAAAATAGTTTCTCAGGAAATAATTATATTGATATTCTGAGAATGCAGTCATATTCAATTGTATTTAGAGAAGAGTTTGGGAAAATGCTGATATGGAAACATTTTACTGTGGAAGCATTTTACTCTACCTTCAAATTTAAGGGTAATAGTTGGAAAGCCAGTCTCACCAAAAAGAAAAAAGGTACATCACAGATGAGCATAGGTATTTCACTCCAGCTACCACAGAGCACTGAGTAAATAATTCTAAAATAATGTATATGTCATTATACAACTAACAAAAAATCCATCAAATGGTTTGTTTGCCCTTGTTTTGGATCTCTAGCTTGTTCATGCATGTCCATATGAGGGACCTGCTGATTTGCATCTGCCAATACTAAGAAGGACAGAGAAAAGTCTTTTTGAAGTTCAACATCCAAATGTTCCAGCACCACTTGCTCATTCCTGGCCCCTGCAGCGAGTAGATTTTTGATCTGATTCATGCTAAGTAAAGATCATCACCTTGGTTCTTAATTACTTCCTACAAAATCTCTTCCTCCCCAAACTTTTTAGAATCATATCCTTTTTTTATCCAGGTTATGCAAGGCTTTACTTTCTTAAAACCACTTCTTCACATCAAAATTTCCCAAAACAGGAACTGGAGCAGAAGGGAGACAGATTCAGCCATGCTTTATTTTAATACATAAAGTTTCGCTAATTACCATGGTTGAAAATGTGCTTGTTAAAGGCTTTACCTCTTTTTCATTTGATTGCTGCAAAATTTAATTTGTTTTAATTTGTGACTTTTATCCCGGTTCATTTATTAAGATTTTGTTACTAATTCATGCTAGATTTGAGAGGAAAGTACAAGTAAGCCTTTTAGTTAATTGAAAATATGCTTTAGATTTCTCTGCTCACAGAACAGTAACTCCATCCTCTAAGGGTCACAGCTGCATCCTTCTTGCAAGTTTCTAGATAAAGTAAATATCTACCTTTTAACCAATGTATGATGCTGCTCAAAACCGAATCATTTTGATACAATTCTTGTACAATCAGGAGTGCTTACATGACTACTGACATATAATCCCCTATTTAAACCTATTTAAAAGTTTAGTTTTAAAGAGATCACTATGGGGTTTTTTATGAAAAAGGTAAATACATAGGCACGTATAAATAAACAACATAAAATAAACACAAAGGGCAATGACAACAGAATTATAGGGGAGCTGAAGCCTTTCAAAATAACTACAGATAGAAATATTTCTTAGGAAAGTGACATTAAGAAGAGTTACTTCCTTTAACTGAGAAGCTGTGGTAGACAAGTGGATGCTGTAGGTTAAGTGAGGAAGCAGGTACATCATTCAGCTGTAGGCAGGAAGCAATTTCAGCAAACACAACAAACATATGGAGCCCTCAAACAGGGTTAAGTTAATTTTAATTTGATATTTGCATCAAGAGTTAGCAAATGGTATTTCAAGCATCTTAATAAAGAATTAGAGCTAGTAACAGAAAAGCAGCTTCAGCAAGTGTTTGCAATACTTTAAAAAACTGGGAGCATGAGCCTAGACTGTTTTCCTGACTTCTCAAATTTACAATATCCTATCAATCACAAGGAATCAAGAATCATTTTTAAAATACAAGCCCTTCAAATTCAAAGATTTCTACTTACTTAAATACCTAATCATTACTCATTAAAAATGGGCAACAATAAAAAGTAAAGAACAACTACTTTCCTTTGGTTAATCAATGGTTAACAGCTGGTTTACTACAGTCACTCAATTCAGAATATTACTGATTTTAAAAAAAGTCAAAACTAACTTCACTCAACACTTAGGCACCAATCTACTGAGAGTTTGATAGGCAAAAAAAAAAAAAAATTAAAAAAACCCCAGAGACTATACCACAGATTCTGAAGTTTAAAAATTAAAATTACAGTTTTCTCCGGGGGAAAAGTTCACCTGAAAAAGCCACATCAGAGGAAGCCTATGCTGGATTTCTTCAGTTAAACTGAATACAGAAACAAGAAATAATTATGATATTTGAGGGCAGGAAAATTAAACTCTTCACAAACCTTCTGCTGCAGCAACAGCTCAAGCACTTAAAGCAAATTACCAAAATAATACTGGAAAACTGATTCTCTGGCATGCACAGGCTTCACAAACTACCTGAAAAGTATATTCGGTCAGCTGAGTAGGACTGCATTTGGACATCTAGTTTATAATTGCTAAACAATACACATCTATTTCATCTGCGCACTTTCTCAACAACTTTTGTATGTTGGGCTTCTGTAGAATATAAACTGTGTAAAGAATTCTCACTCAGTAGATTCAAAACACAACTTCACCCACAAAATTGTTAATAGAAGCTCTGGATTTATTCCTGGTCACTGCTATCGAAAGGACAAGAACAAAAGAAAATTACAGCCTTAAGGAACCTGTGAATCAAACGATGCCTCTCACCCAAACCCTCCAGCTCTCTAAAGGTTCCAGATGATAGAAAGCTCATCTGCACACCAGCTTCTGGAAAGCTAAAAATCAGATTTCTTTCTGTCACAAAGTGACACCTATCCACCCAAACTCAAATCTGTGCTGCTTTCTTCTTAGTTGCCCTTGTTATGTATTTAATCAAATCAAATAGCACTTCAGTACAATTCATCAAGGGGTATTTCTGTGATGTATGGGTATAATCCTACATGACTGGAACTGAGGATATTTTACGTGTGGTTAGTTGACTGTAATAAGACAATTCAAATCCACAAAAAATATAACTTGGATGGAAATAAGTCAGATGTGTTGCCTAAAATATAGTCTAAAAGTAAGTTTATATATAAAGTGGTTTTGTAAAAATCTCTCTAAAGATATTAAAAAAAAATTCAAGTGATATTTTGTTACAATTTTTTTAAAGCTTTTATATTTTTTCCTTCTTAATATTAAATCAGAATGAAAAAATTAGCAGTTAATAGTTTCTTTTTATCCCTCTCTCTAGTGAAAAGATCTAAATTTGAAGCGGAAAAGGTGGGAGAAAAAAAAAACCTGAAGGGTGCAGTTATCCCTATCTATTTTCCATAAAGAAACACTCAATGAATTTTTTTTAAACCCAACTAAACTAGAGAATGAAAGCTGCTTTAATTATTTCCAGTCTTTTAATCAGCTCTGTGACTTATCATACTGAGAATATAGTGGGATTATAACCTTGCATATAGATTTGTATAAAATTATACAAATAACCAAGTGAATATTTTCCAACACTTTGCTTTAGACGGCAACTTCAATACTGAGATACCTGTCAAAACAGCAAACATTTTTAACTCACACACCTAACAGGAAGACATGACTTATTTCTTCCAGAACTTTAAAATTAAGAATTTATGAAATGTTTTAGTTAAACCAATTCTTCAGTTTTGTTTAAAAATGTTGTACTCAGAAAGTTTTGTCTAGCAACAGGAACAAGGACTTAATAGAACTGTAAAAAACCAGAAGAGTAAAGCTTCCCAGTCGTGACCTACAATTTGATTTCTAAGCAGGTACCACATATATTAGCAGATATATACACATGTAGTGTAAGTTTGATGTACACACACAAGTATAGACTAGCATGTATATTCACACAGTAGACATTACGTATCTATATGCTGGTATGATACTCGCTTATATACTCACATGTATAGGTACGTTAATAGAGATGATACACATGCATATGTGTACATACACACACATATGTGTACACATGTGGATGTGTCCTGAAAACTAAGTAGCTTCCTTCTATTTCCTCTGAGCAGTCTGCACATCTTGTTTGAACTCCATTTATTTTAAACCCCTTATCTCTCACTGAAAGTATCTAAAAGGGCACCTCCTGCCAGATAAGATAGGCAGTCCTTGCTTCAAACTTTTCTTCTTCACTTTTTTTTTTCCAGAATTATCTTCAAAAATTTTAAAGCTCTCTGATTTGATAAAAAAAATTGACTGCAAAGAAACTGCAGAAGTAGCAACTAATTTCTTCACTCAAAACTAAAATCCTTTAAGAAAATCTTAACTACATCAGAATACACATCTTGGATCAAAGTGCTGAAGATATTCCAGAAGAATCGAAGACACTTTTCTATGAAAAAGCCTTTTTTTGTTGGTTCTAAACTTAGAGGAAACAAAGAATATTATTCCTAGAATAATATTCCTCTTGTTGCTGAACCACAGAATAATTTTGCTGTGTATTATCACCTTACTAACTTGCAATAGGTGTAGAAAAGTGAAGAGTTACTATCAAGGAAATAAAAACCCCGCAAAATATTTATTTATGGATAAGCTCATGTTTTGCTACAGCAGTTAATGCTGCTGGATAAAGAACTATGAAAATACAGGAAACCATAATTCAAATTCTACCCCCTGCCCCCCCTAAATCACAGTGTGTTTTTCCAAAGCACAACAGGACCATTCTGCTGAGTACTACTAGGCAGATACTGGCAAAGGATCAAGGAAAGTATCTTGGAACATAACTACAGTACTCCTAAAAAACAATTTGCCAATTTCTTGAAATAGGCAGTATGAGCTATAAAAACTGAACCAACGGAATCTACAGCCGCATATAAAGAGGAAAAGTCTTTCCATGCACACAAGCTAAGTGTGACCTAGCAATTTTTATGCCTAGACAACCGGACACAAAACTGTAATACATACATTTGCTGTTATGTTTCTGCTTTTACCTTTTGTCTCCTCTTTTCTTTTCGCTTATCTTCAGTATCTTGTAACATTTTTTCTTTCCAAAGATCAAAAAAATAGGAAGGATCAGTATAGAACTTCAATCCATCTTTCTTATCATCCCTGGAAAAACAGTAGAAGAAAAGCTATGAAAATATGAATTGGAATCTTTCACATCAACAAACCTCACCTTTAACGATCATCCAAGCTTCATCTTTTTTGCGTTACAGGATGACAGCATGTCAAGTGTCTTAAATGCCACGCTTAGGGGTTTACAGTTTACAACTGGCTTGATTCATGTCAAGAGTTTCAGGAGAAAGGGGCAGAATCCACAGCCCTTTGGGAGGCATGCTCCCAGGTTATGAGAACTCAGCAGGAGCTGACCAGGCCTGCCAGCTCCAATTGGCAGCAGGAGCCAGGGACACCCAACTAAGAAGCCACCAAAAAGCTGTGCTATCAAATCCTAATTTGACCCCATGGCCTGGAAATAGGGAATCTTCTAATATCCTGAACTTCTGGAAAGCAATGAGCACAGGAGGAGTCAACATGGCAAGGCAGCTGGCATGGTCCCAACAGCGCACGATGGCGACCCCAGTCTAGCTTGCTAAACTGGCGCCCTTCAGAGTCCCTTTTGGCTGTGGGGATTTCTTCACAGGTAAATTTTGATGGTAGCTAATTTCTACTAGCAAGATCAAGAGCAATGGAGATCCAGCACTCAGAAGCCTTACAACCACTGGAGCAGGGTACAGAGAGCAGATCTTGTGTACTCTCTGGCCATATGGCCCTAAACCCCTTACTTTTTGTGTGCTAGATCTCCTCACTACAAATGTCTAACCTTCTGAAGGAGGTACTGGGGTCAGTCTTCCACTCCTCCAGCTTTGGTCAGACTACAATTTGAAGTTCATTTAAGCTTTGTCCAAGGCAAATACAAATAAATTAAATTCAGCAGATGTAAAAGACTTACCAAGCAACATAATTTAAGTAAATTTCACTAAAATATCCATAATAAAACAGGAATAACACTAAAGGTCACTGACACTGTCACCCAGATACATATTAGGACATAGCTGTGCAGAACAGCTGATCAATAACAACTCTTACTAACTGGATGCCTACAAACAACCACCACCATTGTCTGGAGCAGTGTCAAACCACTTCAGCTACAAATCTAACAATTTTACCTCCCAAGTAAAAGCTCTGAAAAATTAAATACATTGCAAATGCTCTGCTATGTCATTCCTAAAAATATTTCAAATCATTTACTGCAGATTGAATGTCTGCTTTACACAGATACCTCACAATCTAGTAGCTCTCAAAAGTTGAAGGACACAGTAAAAACAGGTTGTCCACAACCCTTCAGACAGACAAATTATACTCATGTCATGAACAACAATAAACTTAGAGGAAACATGAAAAGAAAACAGGAAACAAAGTCCTGCATGTTGGTCTTTTATTCAACAGGGAAATAAAAGGTAAAGATTGTGTGTGTGTATGTACATGTGTGTATATGTTGGAGGGAAGAGGGAGAACAGAGGGAAGGCAAAAGCAAGAAATCCAGCTCCCTGGATAAATGAATCAAAGAAAGCAGTTTGGTATATTAGTATATTATTAATTTTCTTTTCACTTTTTACATGATCAATGCCCCTTGCTCTCTGATCCTGTGCTGCCATGTAACACTTATGCTGAAATATGATGTTTTTTTCAGGTACAACTTATGATTTTAAGTGTAGTAACAGCAATTTTTTGTTTCCATGAACAGGGAAGTCCCCCGAAAAACAAGCCACAGCAACCAATACAGCTTCTCCCTTCTGCTGTAATTATTCTATGCATACAACTAGGAGATAAAGAGCAAAATACAAAAACATAAACAATGGATATTTCCATACCTATAAGGTGAAAGAATATTCAGAGGTGGTGGTTTGTCACTCTGATTATAAATATCAGCCACCGGGTTAGGAATGCTGTTCTTTGAAACTACCTGCTGATCTTGAATTGTTGAGCTCTTGAATGCTTTTTTCATGTTGATATCTTGTAATGATACTGTTAGAAACAAAAATACATTTATCACAGCTCTGAAATTAATGTAAGTGGATAAACAAAGTCCATTGTCTATTTAAAATAGTGTCAACAAAATACAGAAGGAAAACGGAAAGCTTTTTTCATTAGTATGATGATATTTAAGCCAAAGGCATATAAGAACTACCATAATAAATCAGATTTAAGTTGCCCTTGGTCCAGAACCTCACTTAAAATAACGTGACCATGGATTATGTATTGGAAGATGATGCAAGAATTCTGTCACATGCAGATGTTCAAGGCTCTCCTCTTTTTCTGAAGTTTAAGCTGGACTTCTAATAGCAGAAAGACTGGCTTCAAGCCTGAAACACGAGGTCTGGTATTCCTCTGTCACAGCATGCTTTATAATTACATGTGGTATCCATACGCATTCAACCCCACTCTAAGATTAATTAAATTATGGCTTCCAGAACCTTCTGTGAGACAGTGTTGCACATCTTTTGCCATCTTTCAACTCCAAAATCTTTCCATATAATTGAACATCCCTTGATCTTGGGTTTTCCTCATGTCTCTATTGAGAGAAATACTTCCCTTCTTTAAACAGTTCAGTAACGTACTTCCATTTTATCTTTCTGGGGGAAACAATACTAGCCTTTTCATTCTTTCTTTTCAAATGAAAAATTTAAGTTGCTTTTAATTGTTCCTGTCACTTGAAGCAAGACTTTCCTTCATTCTTAATATAAGTTTTCCTGAGATGGAGTGACCATTGCTAAGAAGATCCAGATAACGCCAATCTCAATTTAAAAGTGGCAGTAAGCTCTCCACATTATCTTCTGTTCTCAGCAACCTGAAATACAGGTTTTTGACTGCAGTTGAACAGAGTACTGAAGTCTTCACCGGCTCATCTACAATGACAGCAACCATTTCTTGAATTGCTCCAACGGTTTTACAAAGGTGTAAGTACTAGGAGTAGTGCAAACAAAATGCTCTGACTTGTTTTCTTTTCATTCTCACTGATATTTCGTCTAATAATTCTTGCCCATTCACCTACTTTATCGAGTCTCAAGAACAAACTGTGAGAACTTCACAGAGTAATTGAACAGTGCCAGGCAAAAAATTTAATATTTTGATGACCTGCAAAACCAGAAAAGCATGAAGTTTGATACAGAGCCTGTAAGGTACACTGTCATCCTTTGTCATGGTGGAATCCAAATCCCACTCACACTTCTCTACCCAACTATTTTTGTTATCTGTGCTGAGGTCTTCCCTCTCACTCCAAGACAACTTAGATTCTTCCACAGCTTTTAAAATAGCAAAGAATCAGAATATTTAATTCTAAATTTTTGTTCCCCCATCAACATCATCTCAAGTGTCAAACTATCATTTTCGAGAAACTACTTTCTATTTAAGCCTGCCTGTAAGTAAACCAGTAAGGTATTTCAGGCAGTTTTTTTCAGATGTATATCTGAATTGTTACATTCTTCTTGGAATGAAGATATTCAAAAGAGCACAAATCCTGTTTTTCTGGGTTTTTTTAGTATAAGTTATTTACATGCTTTTGAAAACTTAACTTTAATTATTTTAAAATGTTTTTCAACTGTATTCTTAGTTACATATAGAAAAATATTTTCATATATACACTATATATTAGTTACACCTAAGAATGTAAATCACTGATGCAATTAAGTCCAAGGAGGTTTTTTTTAAATCAACCTAGCAATTGACATTTTACTTAAATGCCTGAGCTATCCAGAAATATATTTAGTACTAGTGAGAGTACAATGAATTATTATAAAAATTTAAACTTCTTCAGCAAAATAGCTAATAGCATTTCCTACTGACATGAAAGTGACATCAGTTTGTATATACAGCTTATTAATGTGAAAGATAATTAGCAACACAAGAGTAATATCTGCTGTCAATTTAAAATAAAAACTGATCAAACTCTCAGTCCATACACTAGCTTCCCCTTCCAATAGGCTGCTTTGAATTGCTCTCCAAACTTTGGAAACTAGCCAGGAGGTGCTGCATAATACAAATGAGACATTAAAAAAAAGAAACAAAAGCAAAACCAATTTCTGCTGAGGACTGTGTTTTCAAAAATGTTAGACTTGAAAAGTCACAAAGATTGAAATCATCCAACTCAGCATGGAGCAAGTACAGTGTATGAATATCACCTAGTTTGCTCATATTATCACCACAACATGCTCAAAAACTAAGCTGAAAGCCAAAAAGTGATCCCATAATAGCTTAGGTTATGGTCCCATACAGCTCTTAGACCTCTAAGACAGCAAAAGAAAGGTGCTAGTATCAACTGTGACACTCCACCAGTTAACATGTTCCAAAACTAGGAAAAAAACAGACATGTAACTTTCAGACAAGAAGCTAAAAATGGAAGGCTAAATATTACGCTACACTATTAAATATCAATAGCAACATTCAATATTGGCATTAATACTACTATCAATATATAATAGATAAACTATACAAATATAAATATTAAATATAATATCTAAACCATACAAATACTGCACAAGTGCCAGTAGCTACTACTGAGTAAATATTGCACTACTGTCCTGATGTAACAAACTTTTACATTTTACTAAATGTCAGGAATCACCTAAACAGGCAGTAGATGCAGTGGCCGGCTCGGACACATAACTGAACATGGAAACAACATGCATGCTACAGCTTCTAGAGCCAGACAGAGAAACATGTTTTACTTACCCAAATAAGAGCTTTCCAACAATGTAATGATGTTACTTAGCTCCTTTGTTTTTACTGTGTGCTTATGAAGTGAATGACCAAACTTCATAAGCAAGTCAGGATGTAACAGCAGTTTAAAGGAAATACTGTTTCTAATAACTGGAACTCTAAAGAATTTCACCTAGTTGATGCAAACAGGCAGTGCCTCATTTAGGTGAAGAGTGCCTCATTTAGGTGAGATCTCAGAAGACTGCAGAACACACGCTACTAATAAGTTTGTGACCACTCTACCCTGAAATAAACAAACAGATCTACTGTCTCAAACTTTTTCCAATATTCTGACTTATTTCCTGTAAGGTCTAGATTTTTTTCACTTCTAATTTATTACATTCACAAACGAAAATTTTTCCATGTGAAAAAGGCAGCTTAATGGCTCCATTACTACAGGGGCTTCTTGAAGAAACACTAAGTGAAAAATGAAGACAGTTATATGACTCAGGAATACCTTTTCCCCCAGCTTGTCTTACTGAGAAAATAAGCTGAAATATCGCTTCAGGATTACTTTGAAAAGACAAAGACTGTTGTGTAATTAAATACTGTGCTCTTGTCAACATCACTTCTGGCTCAATGCTTTCATGCAATTACCTACCCTCTTCTACCGTTGAATCCAGCTGGGTAACTTTGACAGCGAGGCGATCAATTCTGTCTTGAAGGGAATTTGCTCTGATGTAGAAGCTGTTGGCCTCATTAAACAATTCACCAAATATGTCTTCAGCATGTTTGCCTGTGTAAGAAAATAGACAGGAAAATCCCTTTGCTGAAGGCTTACAAAACACAAGACAAGTGGTTTCAGTGTCATGAAGTTAATAAAACACAGTAGCGTAGGATTATAACAGCACAATTTGTCATTCAGCAAAATTCTGGGCAACAGATTTGCACAAAAATATCAAAATATACCATAAACGCTGCCTGAAGTCTGTTCTCCTGGACATCCTGGTTAGTATTCTACTTAAAAAACAGGGAAAATTTCAGATTTTAATCCTTATGAAGCTGAACTACTCTCAATTGACACACAACTGATCATTAAATGCCTCTGTGATGAAAATAAAGGCCCATCAAAGTTACTGCTGTCCAAAAAGCTTCTGAGGTAAATTCTGAAACCTAAAATCTTGCAATCCATAGTCACTAAAATTCAATCATAAGCACGAGCACAAGCCATTATCAAAATGAAGGCAAAGTGAAACAGATAAAAAACAGGATCCTCATGCAAATCAGCCCACTTACCTCTACAGATGGTCACTGTATACACTGTTGTTGTCACTGGAGTACTTTGAGAGACTAAGATGGCACTGACCGCATTTACCGATGGCCAGACTGGACTTGATACAGCACAGAAGTTGAAGTTGACATCTAGTTAAAGATGTCCCTGCTCCTTGCAGCGAGGATGGACTAGATGACCTTTACAGGTCCCTTCCAACCCTAACTACCCTATGATTCTAAAAGAGGAGCCTACAGCCTTTTCAGCCTCCCTTTCAGCTGATGTATTTTCTCAGTCACTATGACAGTGGATAGTCCAGCTCAGACCTGCAGCCTCAAGGCCTACCCTAAAAGCGCTACAGTGGACTGAAGCGCAACATGATAAACCCAATTCCCTCTTGGTCCTCAGATCCTTGTGCATGCCCACTCCTTTCTTAGACTTCCCACTACCCAAAGCACCAGATATTCTCATCCACAGTTTGACTCTCTTTCTGACCCATATCAAGACAAGTCTGAAGAGCAGAAATGGAGAGGAAGGGGAAAGTGAAATTTTGTCTAATACTTGGAACAATATGGAATATGTATTAACCACCTAAATGACAGTGACATCCAAAAGAACAGGAATTGCTGATATTTTCAGTCAGGTCCTATAACCAATCTTAATATTCTACAAAGAAAAGAACAGACATAATAAAAATTTCAGTCAAGATCCCATCCTGTGAACATCTGGAAACCATAATTCAAAGTAAAAAATTGCCACACTTAGCAAGTCAAGAGGATCTGCCCCTTTCTTGAATCATTTACCTGCGGAGAAGATAAAAACAACAACACTAAAACACTATCTGAAAGCACTGTTTGTGAATTACAAATAAAAAAAATAATTTGATTGCCTCGCTTTGAGTTGAGAACTTTACCATTAATAGATTTCTTCACTGAATGTAAAATCAGCCAATAACTAACCCAAAATGTCAGATATTTTGGTGTATGCAAGCTCCGCTTCATACGTATGTGGAAGGTGGACAAGCAAGGTGTGCTGCCTGCCCGCTCCTTACCTCCTCCCCCTCCCAAAACAGAAGTCATACAATCACAGAGTAGTTGAGGTTGAAAATCACCTAGTGTACCTCCCTGCTCAAAGCATGGTCAGGCAGAGCAGGCTGCCCAGGACTGTATCCAGTTGGATTTTTGAATACTTCCAAGGATGGAGGTTCCACAACTTCTCCAGGCAACCCGTGCCAGTGTTCAGTCACCTTCACACTACAAGTGTTCTCTAAATGCTTTCCAGCAGCTAGTTGAGATGCAATTATAATCCCCATTTGACTTAGCTGCTGCAAATGGAGAGGTTATTCCAAGCTATCGAACAAATAAGCTTTTCAGCTCTTCAGCTAAATAAAGCAGGTTATTACATTCTTCAGCCACCAGTATTCAGAGCTCAAAACATCAATAAATTTTAATGGATGCTAGTTTATGTAAATACATTGAAATCAGCCTGCTGAGGGAGCATTGCCACATTCTAGGATTAAACACATCACCCCTAGAGAAGCCAAGCAGACAGGTGCTTGTCAGTTATCTTTCAGGAGGCAAAACAATTCATAAAGTTGATCTGTGAGAATATACCTCTTTTAATACTGAATTCTATTTTTATTTTTTTAAAACATTTGCTGCTCTAAGACAAGTGGAAGACAGGTTGTCAATCTCCTGTCAGTAAAAACAGTGACATGGTAAAGTAATATTGGAACATGCTATTCCGATTAACATGATG
Organism: Tetrax tetrax; assembly: GCA_009806455.1. Lineage (NCBI taxonomy): Eukaryota > Metazoa > Chordata > Aves > Otidiformes > Otididae > Tetrax > Tetrax tetrax. The sequence goes on from WHYT01017828.1 coordinate 464,230, forward strand.
CAGTAAGCTTTAGAAAAAAAGCAATATTTCTCTAGTGTTTTCTATGTTACTATCTTTTTAATTAGATTTCTAACAATACAGAAACAAGCAGAAAAAACTACGTGAAGTTACAAGCATGTAACTTTCCACTTAAGAGCTGATTCTGGTACTATAAACCAGTAATTTAAAAACAAGGTGCTTCCCAACATACAGGCAACCTAAATATTAATTTTTTTTTAAAATATCAAAGGAATTATGCAGTCTTTCCTTCTAAGGCTCCCTCCAACAACAGACGTAGTTGAGGGGAAATTTAGTCAAGCTGATGCCTCACCAAATGCCTGCTCTCAGTATGTTTTAATGTCAATTAACAGAAGTGCCTCTTTCTAGCACTTCCACGGGTCATCTTCACAGAGCTGTCTATTTGATTGCTCACAAAATGAACTGCAAAGAATTGCGAGACATTTCTGGAAAAAAAGTATTTCACAAATAATTGAAATAATACCTCTATCCAAGTTCTACAGTAATTACATGAAATATAATCTTGCCACATCAGTTTATAACATCTCTCGCAGAGACCAGACACTGCCTGGATTAATTACAATTGATTTTCACACACTGCATAAAAAGGTGTGCATTAACACATTGAATATGTTGCCCTAAAGGTGTCTTTTGTCAGCAGTCAAAACGGTCAGTGCTGTAACACAAGAGGAATTCAACAATAGTGCTGGCTTGTCTGAAGACCAGAAGCCCAACGGTGTTTACTTCTTTGGCTAGTTTCCTTTCACATATTTGAGTCTAAAAAAGTAGAGCTTTCCTTCGCATTTCTTGTTCCTCAGCACAAGTACATGGAAAAACACATTCAAGTTACAGAAAGATTTACAGTGCGTTAAAAGGGTAACAATTTTTCACACCGTGAACATGCATTATCAAAGAAAAAAGGTACAGCAATGTCATCACCTGGCATTCAGGTGTTAGTTCTACAAGACACTGGAAGAGAGATGACACTAGGGCTGCCCCAAAGGGAGCCAGCACTGCACTAATGCTCTCCCACGGGTTTCTCGGTAAGGACTGAAATGTCCCACAGAACTAGCTGGTGTTTTTTAAACTGGAACTCACACAGGACATAACCATTTTATCACAACACGGAGCAGAAGACAGTGATTCCACCCACCTATTTGTAACTGGATTAATTAGCATTAGAATCATGCTTCTCCCCTCCCTGTTTGTTTTTTTTTTAAATAAGCAAAAGTGGAGGCTGTTACTGACCAGGTCTTGATTCTTACCTGTTTCCTCACAGAACTTCCAGGACGATACCTAATGCCGAAAAAGCTAACTTTCCAACTCAACCTGATTTAGCAGTGGTAAAGGGCAGAGCCACACAAAGCTGGGTGCAGTGTGCTCAGGCAATGGCCAATCTACCCAAGAAAATATCAGCAGGCAAGCTGGTGGACATTGCTGTCTGTGTGAAAGAAAAATTCTTCCAAGTCTCCATGGCATACACTTTGGTATCGCTAGCATATGGGTCAAAGAAAGTAGCTCTGTACCCATGTACAGATCATTTATAGCCATACAGAAATAATACTGCAGCCTGACAGGTAGTATCCGAATGAATGGAGAAGCCAAAGATACAAAAATACTAAATATTTAAAGACTCACAGAAGGGATAGAAGTTAAGAAGTGGTAACGCAACTTGAAACACAACGAGTACATTAACATACAGACTGAAATCTAATTAGAAAAGCTCAATAAGGGAGTACATATACAGCTTTTAATATTTAGTCTTCAACAACAATCAGATGTAATTTAGTATTTCTTCCCCATATATACACATATGCAAAGCTTGGGAACAAAACCATGGCACAACAGATTTTGTTGCATAGAGCAGCTTTTTTCACTGGCTAGAGTCCTGCAGCCATCAGACCAAACCCCACTGTCAGGGGAGTATTTTGTGGAAGCTTTCTTCAAAGCCTTTGCTCTACAACTGTGTTTACCAGGTAAAGCATCATGGTACTTACAGGTACAGGCTGCAGATGCTCCCAGTCCTCCCCCCAGTAGATTCTCTCCTTCTAAGTGAAGGGGAAGCCCCCAGTCAAGCTTTTGCCTTATACAAAAGTGCACTGTTTCATGCACAACACTGTTCGCTCTGCCTCTGCTCCAAGCCAGCTGGCTGCAAACCAGCCCAAACCCGAAGACATAATAGAAAAAAGCTACACTGAAAGAGCACATTCCCTTCGGATAGGAAATTGTTCACGTCTCCTGAAAAGAGCAGAGGCAGAAGTAAGCCAAATTTGTAAGCAACAGCATGGATCTGCCAGTTTTTAAAATCCACGCTGAACTCACAGTGCAACATTAAAAACCAGTGTGACGGCAAGGTAGACCTGTAGTTGCTGTCTCTACGCTTCAAGCTGTGGGAACACCAACAAGCTCTGATGCTGCCAGCAGGAGACACTACATCAGCTCCAGCACAGCATTTTTCTGTGATCACTTCCTTGCTCCCAGTTGGCTTGAAACACAAAATAAATGCTCTCTGCAGAAAAAACCCTCTGCAAACATGACAAATTTTCGACTGTGGACAAGCCTGGTGGTAGATTTCACTCATTAAATACCATGTATTAATCCGTTAAAGCAAAGGACACATCATTTATTTGCATAGATCTTTAACTTGACACTAATAAAGCACTTAACGGCCCTCTACAGAGGCTTCTGATGACCTGAGAAATCTGCTAAGGGAAAATGGCAGGATAAGGATTGTGTAAATAAGTTCCTCAGCAACAATTGTAAGAGGATCTGAATAGGCAACGTAACAGGCAGATTAGCCCCAACACCAAATCTGGACAAATAAAAGCTAGACATTCCTAGTAAGTCAGGCAAGGGAAAACGGTATTTATCCACACCGGCAATCATTGTACAATATCAAAATGAGGTCTCATCAGACTTCCTTGAATGTAATTAGGAGACATTAGCCATTCTTCCCAGTCTTCTGAAGCATAAGGATGTCAATACTGAGCAACTGCCTGATAAAACAGTAAATGAAACTCAATGACAATACAAACGCTAATTAACTATAACTGACACAGGACACTTAACTGGCAGCTACTGCTCGAAAAGATCGGAGAAACACTTGGAAACCTCTCTGAAAATATCAACGCAATGTTTACCAGCAATCAAAATTCTCTAAATTCTTAGGGAACTAATCCCAAAACAGAAAGTCTATTTGGATTATTATCTGAAGTCTTCAACATTCCCTCTTAAAAAAAACCCCAACATACTCTAACTTACATACCCAAATCAGAAATAACGATGATCAGAAATACAAAATTATTTCTATCAAAAAAGAGTAATGGATCTATATTTACAGATCTATTACATCCTTATATAAATATAAAGAGATCTATTAATGTGTTGTTTATATATCTATATAAATACTAATAGATCAGGACACTCCAACCTGGAAAAGACATCACTAGGAGAGCATGATAAAGACTTAATAAAATCACAGATTATTATGGAAATACACGAGATGAAAACACCTTTCATCATTTTTCATAACTCAAGAACCAGAAGGTATCAAAAAGAAGAAAGAGATCAGCTTCTATTGTGAGACATTCTGCCACAGGTCAACAGGCAAGAAAAAAGTGCAATCCGTATTTGAACATACCTAAGCAATTCCACAGATGACAGGTTTACAAATGTTAATTACATAGTATGATAAAGACAGATCTCCAGCTCAGAAAATCCCAAATTCACTGGCTACTGGAAAGGGAAATATGTTTCTTGTACTCCTTCCCTAAGCATAGGCTATTTCCTATCATCACAAATAGAACACTGGACTTAGTGGGATCCACAGTCCAAACTCCATACAGACTTTATTACATTCTTAAACCATTTCCATTTAGAAATTGAAGAAACTGATGAAGCAATATTTTCAGCAGAGTTATCAGCACAAACAACAGCTGCTGACTGTTAAATACTCTCTGAAGAAATCTCTTTTGTCATTCATTAAGAAATATTATTCCTCCTGCAAACACTCCAGGCATGCTTCTGGAATTGCTAGCTGTGGTGTCAACTGGCAGGTGTTCTGTGTAGGCCACTCCGTATGGAGTTGGTGCCAGCTTCCCTCAACAGCAGCCTACAGGTTTGTTCAGTGAATGCCATTCTTCCGATGCATGTGCTTAATTTCATTCAGATGAATTGATCACACGTATATATAAAGAAAAGGCTTAAGAAATATTAGTACATCAAAACAAACGGAAACTTTAGTCAAATGTGCCATTTGATGCCAAGAGGCAGAAGACTTTGCTGGCTTCATCTTGTAAAACTGAAAGTCAAGAATAACTCAAGTGCTAGCCTTGTTTCTTGCACCAATTTCACTCACTTTAGAAAAATTCCTAGTTTCCTATGCCATAGTTTTTTTGTTGGTTCCTTTGTTGTTGTTGGGGTTTTTTGGTTGGTTGTTTTTTTACACTTGTACATCTTAGAGACGCTCTTCTTGTATAAACTTCAAAATACAGAAGAGCATAAAAGCAATGAAGTAGCATTATATTATTATGGTACCTAAATGACAATGTCCTGTGTTGTAATTTTGCTATTTAAAATAAGCCATCTTAAAGCTTTTAATTTATTTGGTTTTTCATCAGGAATCAAATACTTGCAGGAAGTTACAGATACTTACTTAAGCTGCTTAGTTGGCGTATGATAGCAGCAAGAGTGCTATTCGTTACACATTCCAGTTCACTAGTAATTCCCTCTGGCAGAGCTCCTCGGCAGAGATGCCGCGGTTCAATGTTCCTCTTCACCAAAGGCATGGCTCACAACCTGGAATTTACAGAAAAATAGGTATTAAATTTGCAAAAATGAAATTAAGAGCTATGGATCTGTGTAGCACACATTCAGTTTTTTCTACAAAATACACTTCACCTTTAAAGCACTTGCTTCAGCCTTCCTGCCGTAAGACACCGTACAACCTCTACGGAGGCACTGGAGTCCTGCGCTCAAGCCAGAAGACACGAGTGCCGCAGATAAGCCCAGAGGATATAGTCCACGTAGACAACGTACACTAATCCAAGGCAAAAAGTGTAAGATTTACTGTCTACACAGTACCAGAATCACTGGACTTTTATGCATATTTGCATTTATAAAAAACTGGCAGTTCCCACAGGAGTGGCAGGAAAGATCACTGTCTGGAGCAAGCTGGCTCGCTGCCTTGGCAAGCTGGCCACCGACGTACTGCCCGTGCATCACAGCCCCCTGACTACGTCAGATACTGGCCCACCCTTGCTCCGGCAGTTTTCAGTTGAACTGATAAACTCATCTGACAGATAAGAGCAAGGGCCTCGCAGAAATAGGCTGGGTGAGAATAAGGAGCTACAATGTGAGGAACAAGATGGTTTTCCAGTCAGTGCTGAATGACAAACTGAATGAGGTAAGAGCATGCATTGAACAGATTCTGGGAAAGTGCCAGATGTGGGAAAACATTTATCTGAGAAAACAAAGGTTGCCAGAATTGGTTTTCTTGGAAAAAGAAAAGAAACTAGGATGAGGAAAACAAACACAAAAAGAGACCTCAAAGCGTCACTGAAGGGCACAATGGCACAGAAAACGCTATCATATGGAGAGCAGCTTTGAGAGCAAGGATGCCCAAGTGGGACTGAATTCCCCCAAGAGGGAAACAAGAAGATATAATATAAAGAGTTCTCAAGCAGTTTTCTTTAAAATGGCATTAACACAATTAGGAGTCAATTTGATTAGGGTTTTTCTTAGCACAGACAATTCAATGTCCATGCACTACTTATGAATAGTAATCTCTTTAAAGACCATGTGGCACCGAAATTTTCTAGAGTGAGAAGCTGCAGTTGTCACCAAGGACATAAGTTCATCTGGAACTGAAAATTTCTTTTTTATTCCACTAAAGCAATTAAAGTAACCTTTCAATTTCTCTAATGAAAATCACATTAGTAAATTAGAAGGACCTTTTTCCTTTTCAAATGTTGCACAGTCATTTTTGTAATTACTTTGCCCCCTGAAGGTTTGAAATCTTTTCTTCTCAAGAACATTTCTAAAAAATTAACAACTTTTATGTAATTAGCAAAAAGTAAATTATTTAACTGTAAGATTATTTCAGAACAGGACAGGAAGAAACAGGCTGATGTCTTCTAAGCAGTAGTCTTGAATTCTATTGTACATCTTTCTTAATAAGAGACAGTGCATTTGAATATGTCAGAATTTAAGGCCAGATGAGTTTGCTGAATTTTAAACAATACATCAGAGGTAAGAGAGGAATAATTTTTATTTTATGTTAGATCAAAAAGCTTCTTGTTTCTGTTCTATGTTTTTGCACTCCTCTACAAACAGAAGCATTTTTAGATATTATTTAATAACCAATGCAATCAGTTTCCTGAACTCAATCAAAACCAGATAAAAACTGGAAATTCACATTGAAGAACAACATCTAGTAACAACACACTGCAAACAGGCTAGCACATTGCAACTATGAAATGAAAGTCACTGTGAGGAATTATTTCACTGTGCAGTAAAATGTTCATAAACACAATTAGTAAGAAATAAATTAATAGGAGCATAAATCAGTGCTGAAGCAGCCAGTTCCAAATCTTAGTATTATTCCAACACACAAGCTCTAATTTTTTGTTTTCTCTATAAAATTAACAACATTGTTGTACAAACTAAAGGCATAGAGACTCCCTACAACTATGATAACAGAATTCCCAAAATATTGATGGGTGATTAGACATCTCAAAATTGTCTTTCCTTGGAACTAATTTTTATGTGCAATTCATCAGTAAGATACTCTGGTGAACAAGGTAACCGTTCTACTGGGTTTGGGGTGTGTGGAGGTTTGTTTGTTTGCTTTCTTAAGGTAATTACTAGAAATACATTTTGCTACACAAGTTCATACTCTCAATTTAATTTTTTTAGCCAATCTTACTTAAATTCTTACATGAAAAGACCAGAAGCTTAGCAGAATAAAGCCTGGTTTCCCACGGCTGTTTGAGTTCTTGATTTTCTCATCAATTCTTTATGAAATGGTTCAACGTGGAGAAGACAGATTGACCCAGGACATCCCATTTCTTTAAAGAGCAGGCAAAAACACACAGCAGTGCTGAGAACGGGGAGGGAGGGAAACAAGTTTCATTCCTGAATGCATTATTTCAATTATTATGTATCCACCTCATTTCAGCGTGAAGTTTAATTCTCAAAGGTAAACCGAACACTGATGAGTAAATATATGCAACAGATTAAGCAATGCTTCTGATCAGAAGGAAGGGAAAAATAAAAAGGCCTGTAATTGCAATTATAAGTTTCTTCTAATTTAAAACCTTCAACTATCTCAACCAAACACTTACAGACCTATTCAGCTTTAAAGTGCACACAACATTTTTTAAACTTCTGACTTAACTACCAGATAGCAATGGTGGCTGTTATCACTGTATTGCAAAATTTTCTCTTTGCCAATTAGAAACATATTTGCTTTTTATATTCATTTGCCGTCTTAAATAAAAGCAAGGTAACGTATAACCCACTAGTAAGTAAGAAAGCTCTTATTACTATGTGCCCTTGCCAGTAAAGCACCACCATCCTTTTCTTCACCGCACACAACTCAACAGTTAGGTGAACTTAATCTCTCAAAGACAATTCATGAGAAGTGAGGCTAAAATCTTCTAAAAATGTAAGTAACAGGAGGTTAATCAAGAAATCCAAGACAAAATTAGCCTCTGAATTACAAGGGCTTCATCAGGCTCAACCAGGCCAAAGGGTAGTATGTTACCAGGTGCAGAGGAGGGGAAAAAAAAAAGTTTTGGCCTTAGCAGTTCCACTGCCTTCCACATTAGTCTTCCACCTGTTTCGAGTCACACTTCAGTCCCAGCTTTCTACTAAACAAGATATTCTCTGTGACATTCTGTCACCGTATTAAACACATTGGCATTTGGTAAACCACACTCAGTTTTACAACACAAGAGGTTAAGTAACAATTTGTCTTTGCTGCTATCCCCAAATAAACAGAAAAGATAAGGCAAAGAAGTTGTTGCTATTTTCAAAAATTCTATCAGTTCAGAAGACTGGGACCAATCACAGCTGGTAACTTTCTTACATATTTTACCCTGGCTAAGTACACAATACAGCCATAGACTTACAGCTAGGACAAACAGGTTCAGCTCTGCCACCTATACCTGACACAGCTGGCTTTAAGCCACCAACTGCATCTGGGACAAGGGATGAAGGACCTAGAAAGATGCTCTATTGCATATATATAGCTGGCTGCACTAGAAACATACAAGATATTAGCATCAGACCAGAAAAATGGGAGCAGGAGTCAAAGGGGGAAGAAAAAAACCAAGAGGATGAGATGCCGCTTAACATCTCACTGAATCCATGTGTGCTTCATTGGACGTGGATTGGATGCAACATCTGGCTGGATGGAACACTGACTGGAGCACAAATGGATGCTGCTCTCAGCCTACAGGCATCAGCAACTGCACTGCCAACCTAACTCGATTTCCACGCGCATTCTGAAAGGACATCAGAAATTTGAATTAGCTTAGATCAGCCCATTAAAAAAATCACATTAGGCATGCTCCCTCAGTATTCTCACTTCCCCTTTTCTTCTTTTTTTTTCCCCCTTGTAACAACTTGCATAACTGTCTTTTGTTTCCAAATTAAAAGTCACTTATCCCAGTGGGTTGTTGTAGAAGCAAGTGATGTACAGAAAAAGATAATTAAAAAATTTTTGCTTTTCTTTCCACACTTCCCCTGCAGTTGCGGGAGTATCGCTCCAGGTCAGCTTGGACCACCTTCCTCTGGACAACAGCTGTGAAACTGCAAGTAAGAAGTTTGACACAGCCCTGGCAAGTCAGATTTAAAAAAAAAAAATCAAGTAGAAAGTACATGTACAGTAATAAACATGAAAGACAACAAACCCAATGTACAGTCTTTCCAAACAACAGCAGAGCACGGCTATTTATAAGAGACAAGCTGGGTTTTCAAGTATTTGAGCAACTGGCAAAAACTCAAAGCATCAGCTGTTCCCCAAATCTGCCTTTTGTTCTTTCACATCCCCAAAAAGGCACTGTACTTTACATTAGCACAAAAAATATGTAGCTAGATTTCACGGTTCTTTAATACTATGAGTTCTTTCTATATTAACAAATGTTCATTCATTATACAGCCCTTCTACTTTCCTTATTACATTTTATCGAAGACATTGTTCAATCCCTTTTTAAACTCTTAAGAGGTTTCTTCTTATATCCTCTAGTAAAATATAACAAAGCTGAACATCTTTACCATGAAAAAAGAGCTTTCCATACATTCATCCTAAATTCTCCCTGAATATGTTCTATTATTTTCAGGGAGCTTTAGAGCTTTTCATTGATGAATCTCACAGACGTCTATAAAGAGAGAGAAACTACTATAATTCTCCTTCCATGTAGAAAAAAACATGAGATGGATTGAACCTGCAGCTTGTCCTAAGTGCTGTACCAGACAGGATTTCATTCAAAATTAAGCACCTCAATTTGTATGACTACATATATACAAGCTTTGTCTCCATGTCCCTTCTTGAGAGCTCAGCAGAAGTAAGTGCTGTCGGTTTCCTCACCTCTAGCCCCACAACCAAGTTACACCGGCTCCTAATCACACTGTCTCTATGCCTAGGGCAATTCAACATTTCAAATGTTCACAGACAGCTAAATTTTCCCATAGCTAATGTCCTAACACCCAATTCAACACGGTAAATTTTAATCTCTGAATGGCACCCAGTTTGGTAATACTGCCCATTTTCCTATTCGAGTTTGTAACTCTACATAGTCTGCAATCACCTCATCTTCAAAGTGTTTGTACGTACTAAATAGGAAGAAAAGGGAAAGCAGGAAGATGAAGGACCCCAAACGCTAGTTTTGTAGATGCTTTCCATCCCCATTTTTTTCCACGAAGTCGCTATTATCACAGATCTCCCTGTTCTCCTCACCTTTCACTACAGAACACAAAGGAACAGCTACATGGGTAGCAGACACTGCTATTCTCTTAACTCAAGGGAAGGAAAGGAATACACATGCCCTTAATTGTTTTCTGTTTTCTCTTTGTCCTAAATGATGATGACTGGGAACCCGATGTTTGGGAACATTTCCTACTTATCCTCCATGAACGAATATAATAACAAATAATATGGAACAAATATAAAAACAAAATAAAGTGATATTAAACCTCACAATCACACTGTAAGTACTTTACTTCTATTAGAGATATCTCCATTTAAGGGATAAATAGTGTATTGTTTTTATTAGATAACATATATTTTTTCATGTTTCCCCTCATTTTTAATGTAACACTCTTGATTTTGATACTGAGTTTCCTAAAGCAAGGGCAGACATTTGTTAGAAGTATGTACAACGTCTAACAGAATTCTGTTCCTTAAGTATAACAAAATCAAGAACAACTGCTTTTTCTTATCTTCAGCAAGCCATGTCTTTCAACATGACGACACATGTAAAGTGAAATGCCTAGAAAATGCCCATGTCAAAAGAACAGCTAAAATTTACTATATAGCTGACTCTATCAATGTCATTTCCACAGATCTCCTGGTCTACGTGAAAGGCACGACATTCAACGCTGGAATGAAAACAGATTTTTTTCTTCTTACCATCAGACCACCACTTCTGACCTTCCTCTAATGTCATACCAACTCAAGTATTAGCAATGATGAAATGGCCACAGAAATCCCTAAAGCAATTTTATTTCTTTAATAGAGCTCTTACTTTAATGTTTGTTGCATTGAGCTATTTCTGAAGGTTCACCAATTTAGAAAGTGGTTTTCTATTTTTATTTGGCTGGGTTTTTGTCTATGCTGAGCTCTTCAGGGCAGATTTTATGGTCCAGTGATACTATGAAGGAAATCAAGACATTAAGCGATGACAAGAGAAAGGACAGCAGGGGAGAGGATGGTGTTGCTTTTGTTTATTTACAATCTAAATATATTTTATGGACCTACGTTTCCCTAGCCAATCCTCCACACCTCCGAAAACTCCATGAGAGGCATAATAAAAACTTGGAGTTGGTAGTTACCTCTGCTAACACTTGTGGGTCTGCAACACAAAAAGTTTACAAACCATTAAAAGGTGAACATATTAATTCAGAAATTTCCTCTAATTAAAAAGTTGGGAGAGAAAAAAGTAAATGGATCTTCACAGCACCAAACACTTACATTTGCAATTACCTTAATAAATTTAGTTCTCATCAGAATTTCACACTAACTAAGTTGAAACAAGCATATGCAAGACGACATTTACTAATGCAGGAATAAAATGTCTTGCAAATCATTTTAAGCTGATGTCCTGGTTTTGGCTGGGATGGAGCTAATTTTCTTCCCAGTAGCTACTGTGCAGCTACTGTTTCTATAAAAGTACAGACTGTAATACAAAACACATTTTAAAATATTATCAGCGACTCTGAAGACAAGTCAGAAATGTGCCTTTTCTCTGAAGCTTGCTGCATTATTTTTTTGTCCCTTTGTTCTACAAACCCATCTTTGCATTACATGCTGACTGGCTCAAGAAGTTACTTGTGCATCTGCCCTGCTGTAACAAGTGTTCAAGGTCTCATCGACTTCCGTTTAAGTACTTGAGTCTACAGTTCACTGCTTAATAAGCATGCAGCAATGAGCAAGAGTGAGGGATTTAAAGATGGCTTTAAAGAACTTATTGCTTTACATTTTTCCTTCTCAATAGAAATTAAATTTTCAAAAACTACAATCCCAACACTAACTTTTTTCCATCGCAACATTTTTCTCCAGCAGTTTCCAAGGAAATAAAAATCTTATCATTATGAAGGACAGAAGGATTATGAAGTTTCATTCTCTGCTTCAGAATAAAGGATCATATACGTCATCCAATTAAACGGCTTCACCATTGTTAAAAGAAGCAATAAAGATATTTCTCGCTCCCTGATAATGAATCAGTAGCGTAACTGAGGTTACGGCATTGTTTTATCTCCATTTCTGGGTATACAACTATAGTTCTTTTCAGACTCAACTAAAATACATCTATAGAATACAGAATATATCAATGGAATATGTTTTTTTCCTGTATTAAGCTTTCTCATTGTCCAAATTAATGGATTTTCCAATTTATATTCACAACACTTTCTCACACTGCCCAATACGCAAAAAACATTACCGGTAAATTATTTTGGATTTTTTTTTTACCACTCTGTCACTTAAATTCATGTGTGAATAGCCCTCAGCTAGTTTTAACCTTTCTTCTTTTTCTCATGCTTATCTTTCCTCTGAAAACTGAGATCTGAAAGCTGAGAACTTTGTTTGGGCACATCACCTTCTTCTGATTCATCTTCTCACTTAAAATAGCTTATCACTCTACAGTAGTAGCAGTTTCAGGCTTTAAGCATCCCATTCTCAAGTATCCTTCTTGAATCTAATGTCAGATTCCCATTCCTTAAAATTCTATTCATTAAAAGAAACACAAAACAATGGAAGAAAAACACTGTGGTCCCACTGAAGCTATTTGTTAAGCTTTTAAGTAAGATTTCTCCTTCACTAACCCATTTTAATCTCCCTTGGTACACTTAATGTTACTAAGATCTATTTAAGAACAGATTTGCTTGCCTGAAATCTAATACAGGTTCACAGACTGCACAATACAATAGCTTGCTTTACTGAATACAATCACTCTGCCAGCATCAGATCCACCCACCCTTTTCTACTCATCCTGCAGCAGAATACAGATGATCCAGGACACCTTCACACATGACTAGAGTCTCTTGTTTCTAGATCATAAGCTGTCCTTTCTCTAAGTAAAATTTTGTTTGTTAAGCCAAAACACTAATCACACTTTCTCTCAAAATAAAGAAGGTGAAAAGGTACTAAAGAAATCCAATTGATTAAACTGGAATACATCCGCATGTGGTATACTTGTCGCTATTAAAAAAAAATAAAAAATAAAAAAAATACATGAAGAGTGTGGACTGAAAAACTCTGGAAAAACATGTACAGAAGCTTTTACCCACATAAGTTATTTTAAATCTGGTTTAACAGAATAATATCACCTGACTCTGTGCTTGAGAGGGTAAAAGGTGGCTAGACACATCAAGATAGCATGCTGAATGGAAAAAAAAGTTCATTTGTGTCTGTGCAGCACAAATGTCCAGACTGAACATCATTAAATTTATTAATTGTTCTATATAAATAACTTTTTCTTTTCTGTCTTCTTTCCACATCCACATGGATAATGCAACCACACACACAACGACAACAACTCCCACCGGTGCTTTCCATTGAAAGAAGAGTGACCAGTTTAAAGTAGCAACAAAAGATGCCGACACGTTAATCTTGTTCTTAGCCTGATGGCTGCTCATAGTCCCTTCCAGATGGCTCGGTGTGAAAGAGATGGTGGGATGGGGAAGAAGGAATATTCCATACTGTTCTGAACATCTGTTCCACTCTCCTTACACATTAAAAAAAAAAAAAACCAAAAACAAAAACCCCACACCAAACCAAAAACCTTACTGCCACTGACAATTTTACTATTTCTACTAACGCTACTAGGCTAACACCAAATATAGTGTAAATGTTATACATATACATGAGAAAGGAAAAATGTCTTTTCAAGTCACATAAGAGCATTTGTTTAGTTTTACTGTCTTAAGAATGGACTTGTTTCAATAAGCAAGTACTTATGCAGCACTTAAAATGCATCTTTATTTCATATGGCCTTTCTTTAAATCTCCAAGAATTTATTATCATCCCTTCTCCTATTCAAGCAAAGAGAACTGAACTGAGTCACCATTTGTTTCCCTTCTGTTTTGTTTGTCTTTATGGAAAATATACGCACTCTGCATTTGTTGGAGTTTGTTTAAATTCTATTTGAACAGTTTTGCATAGCAACTCAAAAATATTTTCCATCTGCATATACAGATATAGTGGTAGCATTTTGGTTTTTTAAGCAGAGTTGAAAGAAATAAATAAAAAGATAAATATCTTACTACAGTATACAGTCTACCTCTCAAATAACATTCACCCTTTGAAAATCCTCTCTTGAAAAGAAGCACTCGGCCAGAACTGGGAGAAGGAGCGCAGTGTGGAGTTAAGAAAGCGAACGAAGCAGCGCTTTGTCCTACAGCAGAGGAAAAAAGACTTAGATTGATCATGTCTCCCTTTTGTATCATCTTGACATGTGCAAACCATAAGGCTGTTGAATTATTCAGCTCTTTCTACTTTGAATAGCCAATGATTACATGTATGAAAATTTAGAAGGACTGAAACACTGACTGGAAAAATGCCATCCTGGAAATTCTAGTTTTGTTTTAAACTTTAGGACCTGAATGGTAACATTCAGTGAGGAGTATAAACTGGATGAGGTCCAAAGAAGCAAAACCACAAAGCAGCAGAGAGCTAGTTATAACACCAAGCTAATTAGGTCAGGAACAGCCCTCCACAAGCAGGTCAAAGTTTCCAGATGTCATCAGGCTTGGATCTCATCAGATTTGAGTACAAAGTTGGTTGTTCAGACAGAGCCACTGAGTTCTCACTCTCGACATCCAAACTTCACAGCCCAGAAATCTGAGAAAATGTCTACAGACCACTCTTTCAATAACCAAGCAAAATATTCCCATGAAATAGCTAAGGTCAATCTAGCCTTAAAGTAAATCATGATTCAAACACCTTGCTGTGCACTTTCAACACTAGTGACTCCCACCTATTTAGTCCCTCTTAATTTTTCTAGCATAGCAATACCACACAGCAATATTTTTTTTAAAATGACAAAACCAAGAGAACTCCTATTTAATAAATATTATTACTTAAATAACAATCAACCATACCAGGATATTTCCCAAAGAAGCTGCTTTCTTGTTCATCACTCACCTATTCCAGGAGGACTCCAAAACACAATCATTACAAACACAAATTCCTTCTTCATCTATCTGACAATTAAAATAAGAGGACACAGAGTGGCTTTTCATCTCCCAGTTTACTGTAAACTATTGAAAGACTATTTTAAGTGTGATTCTTTCAAGATGGTTGCTTGAATGACCTTACACATCTTAGAGTGCTTACTTAAAATCTGGTGTGAATATCCACATTCTTCTAAAAGTTTCGTTTGGGTTATGGAAAGTCAGTTTATCTACATTACAGAAAGTGAATAATTCTGTAACACAAGAATCATTATCGTATGGTATTTTACGCTGCTTCAGACAATCTGATGCTGGGACAACACAATATTAAAAGTCTGCAACTATAAACAAGCCCTCTCAACACTGAGGCTACAACAATGCACAAACAGCTCCTGGAAAGCATTTTGAGCACATTTATCTCAGCCTTCCTTCTTCACAAACAGTAAGTGCTCTCAGCAGGAAATGCTTTGATTATTTAAAGAAAATGTAAGCAAGGCCCTGCTGACTTACACTGATCCCATTTAACAGAGCCTTATTAAATTTAAAGTGCTTGAAATAACCGTCTGGGTCACGGCCCATGTGACAAAGGCGGCCCGGTAAGGCCTCAGGAACCGGCCTGCAGTGAGAACATGCTGTTCAGATCCTCAAATGACCCCAAGCTAAAACAAAAGCAAATTCAGTAACTTGTTTCTCAGAACTCCAATTAACCCTAAATTGGAGGGGAAAGTACAAAAGGGATGAAGTGTCCACTTCATTCCAGTAGTATCAGTTTTACGGCAATATACAGCGCTCCTTATTTCCCTAATTTACCATTAAAATCCTTTTAGAACAGCGTTTTTCAGGAAAAAAAAAAATGTTCTTAAACTCTTTTTCCCCACAGAGGTTGATCTAAAATCTAAAACGTCACAGGGAAGTGTTAAGTTTTCTCACAAATCAGTTAATCCAAAATCTAAAATGTCATAGGGAAGTGTTACGTTTTCTTATACCTCTTTTCCATGTCAAAAAAATGTCATTTATGCATAAATCCACAAGTACCCAGTTTGTGTACATATATATTTGATATATACACATACAGACAGATCTATACACATATGACAGTCCATGATGATGGAAGAGAGCAATAACATAGGTGAAACTGCAAAAGAAAAAACGCTTTGTACCACGACAATTCAGCATCAATCGTTGTCTGCCTCAACTCCTAACGTGCCTCCTCCACTTCCAGTTCTCACCAGGCAGGACAGACCCTCCCACTGGGAAACAACCGCAAAAATGCTTTAGCAGGCTACCACAGCGTATCACAATCCCTAAAATATCTTGTACTCAAGCAACCTCAATGTCCACCTGGACGACCAGGTTCTTGGAAACAGCAGAAGAAATTTCCTGGCGTATGTTCCCAGCACATAGACAGCCCATGAAGATTTAAGTTAATACAAAATAAATCAATATCCCTAAAATTCCTCAAAGTGGAGATTCCCACTCATTTTGGCAAGAAACTCAGGATTTCCCTAATTATTCTGATTAGGAAGCTACCACCAATACTGTCTATGTATCAGAAACCTGGAAGTGGCAGCTAGTCTAGATGGGGAAAAAAAGCAGATTTATTTTGGGTACATTTTAAGGAAAAATTGAACAAAATATTTTGAGCTTGAATCCAACAGCTAAGTCTATGTGATTCAACATAAAAATTCCCAACTATTTTCATTCTGAGCCGAGCACACCATCTGTTCCCATGAAGTCCATCTTCTGGTGGCTACCATACTATAGGGTATCACAAAGTGCCAGGCGACCGAGGACTGGTGCATAAATCAAAAAAGATACTATGAGTGACAGAGTACAACGCTCAATACAGCAATACAGTAGCAAAAATACTCCCCAAAAACCCCACCACTCAAAAAAAAAAACCACCACAAGGCACAAGCACCTTGCTAAGTCGCAGCATTAATGAAGTCAGCTATTCTGCAGCTTTGTGTGTTGTGGTTATTTCGCTTTGGCACCTAAGGATGGCTAAGCTCTGATGAGAGGTTTTCCCAGATGAGGATGCTTTTCATATCTTTCCTGCTGCCAGTCTTCAGTAACTTGAACACTAATGATGCAATTTCTCTCTATCAAGTAACTTTCCCCTCACTCTTCCACATGGTTACTGTCTTCAAGTTAATCACAGAAACCATTCGTGTTTGACTCACAAGAAATTAGCAATTCATAATTTTCCAGTTAATAAAATAAAATAGAAGTAATTACAGATGACGCAGCAGAACATCCAGTTATAAGAAGTACAGGAGCTCCATATACGCCTACAATTGAAACACAAGCAGGTAACACAAGGTTCAGCAGAAATTAAGATGGATCATATCCCTTTTCCTGGCCTTATCGATACTGAAGACATTTTTAAAAATCAAGTTACATGGACAGATATTCATTTGTACCTTTCACCAGGAACAGAATATCAAGAGAAATAAAACTGCAGTTAAAAAAAAAAAATCTGAATACACTTGATATATCTAATATTTTATTAATATATGAAGCATGTCAAGACTGAAAGCATCTATATCTCCCTAAATATAAAACATTACGGTCCCTCTGTGTTTCTGGCTCTTTTGTGACAGATCCTCCCTTCTACTAGCATCTCAAATTCAGATGTTAAAGTTCTGCCCACCATTAACTTATAATTCAATGTATAATCCTTGTCTCATTTTTTTCATTTGCTTTGGGTTTGGTTTTTTGGGGGGTGGGAGTATTGGTTGGTTGGTTGTTTTTTTTTTTTAATAAAGCCTAAAAAGAATGTCAGGTATTAGTAAAAGTAACATGTTTTGATACAGCAACATTGGCTGACAAAACCTTATTTGCAGCATTAAAGAGACTTCCTCATTACACATACAGTAACTCCCATTATGAGACAAATAAGCTACTAGAAAACCATAGTGAGTCTCAGACTAAATGCAGCAGTTATTCTCCTCTAAAAATCCCCTTTCGAGACCTGAAGGCTGAAAAGCTGTGTTCCATGAAATCTGGCATTGTATCAACAGATCTCCATGGAGCTGGCAGGGTAGAAGCGCTCCAGAAACCAACTTCAATGAAAAAAAAGCATTCTTACCGTGTATAATCAATCACCAAGAGGTGGCTTAAGCAACTTTTTTCCTCAGCTAAATTTGTCAAATTTTAGCTAAGATTACCGGGGATGTAGAGGTTACCAGTGATAGTACTAAATAATTTTTAAAGTCTGCTTTCTTCCAGCATTTCAGATCAGTCCATTTAAATATCTTTTGTGGAACCTTTTGTAAACACGAGTTTTTCTGTCTTTCTTCAAAACATGTATGTATATGTCAAGACATATATACATACATGTCTTGAAAATGTAAATACAGCTTTTTAAGAGCCTATGAAATTTCAGAACCTAACATCAAACATTTGGAAGTATCCTACTGACTTAACAGCTATCTCTATAATTCTGCTCTTTTAGTCAATGCCAAGTGTGGGTGAGTTGGGAGGAAAAATAGTATAACAGTATTATATAGTTTAATAAAAGCAGAACTGAACAAAATACATGGGCTGCACAAGAAAGAGCAGCACCATTCATGAGTGGTTTTCCACTTGTGGACCTCTGGGGATGTTCAAAGCCTTCAAAAGGCATTAGGAACAGTGACTAAGGTTAAAGACTACATTAGCAAGTTGTGTGGTACAACAGGAGCAGAGACACCTGCGGAGCAGAATAGTTGGTGCTGATTATTCTGTGTCCATCTCATACAAGTTCTTTTTGGTAGGGAAGCAGGGATACTTGTTCCAAACTAGCTCTCACCCAGTTTCGTGGTCCGTTAGATGCAGAACACCATCAGATGCTAGGCACCTTTTGGTTTCAGATTCATTGGAAAAGAGTTCACATACTGCGCAACTGGGGAATTTGCATCACAAACATACTCCTGGATCCAAACTAAACCGATAGCATAAGGCACCCTAAAATGCCTGCTGTCTTGGCATATTTTAATTCACTACATAAAGGCTGAAAATTAATGGTTTTATTTTGTCTTAATTGTATGCGGACAAGGAGGAGGAGAGAGGCAAGTATTGGCTGGAAAAAAAAACCACCTTAAGGCTGAAAAACTGTCACATAGTGTTTTTTAATTATGGCTCCCTCCAACATTTACGAATGAAGGCTCCATGAGAAAGGAGGGAATAAAGACACTCTGCGCACAGGAGTCAGAGCTTCATCTACCCTTTCCTTCCCTGTAATGCACTCTGCTACCCAACACTTGGGGAAGGATCTTGTCTTCCCCACGAGCTGGCACTCAACCAGATACCAAATTCCTGGCAATACAGTCAACTAAAACCCACTGAAGGAGGAACAGACTGCCTAAGCTTAGCAGGGCTGCAACTGCAAAACAGCATTAGAAAGCCTGTTACAGTAAGATTGCATAATACCTGTGCTACTACACTATCTGTACACCAAGGTATTACATTTACTCTCCAAATTTGAGAAAGGCAAGAAGCAGCATCTCAATTATACAGTTGAGAGGCACAAAGCTGCAGGCACACACAGCCCGTAGAAGGACTGGAAATTGGACCTAGATCACACCAATACTTAGCACCAAATGCTTCAACCACAAGACGAGTTATGTTTCCTTCTCAGAAGCAAAACCCAGTTATTGCCTTAGGATCCACTCCACTTAAAGTTGTGCTTTTAAAGACATCTGTAAACCAACTACTCCTTGATTTAATTAAATGGATTCCTTTGCCCATTCCTCGTTTCAGTATTTCTGCTATTATAGCTCCTGCATCTGGCTGAGCTGCTTCCAGACCTGGAATCAGATTGGAAGTGAGCAGTAACTTAATCCAGGGGAAAGAAGCCAAGTTTATAGAATTACTGCCCTTATAGCTGAGACCATGACAGTGAGACCACTCAATCTGCTTCAGCACAGAGGAAAAAAAAAAGACAAATAGCAATTCAAGCTAACCTCCTACTTCATACTAGAGGAGGACAGAGGCATTCAAAAGACCAGTTACAATGTTTAGTTGCAGAGGTGAATAGCAAGCTAAGCACAAATCACTGCCTAAAATGTGGTAACTAGAATGAAAGAATAGTAACTGCTTTCTACAAGGAATGGCACCAATATTGTCATAAAAAGGGGATTTAAGTGTAGTCATAGAATCACAGAATATCCTGAGCTGGAAGGGACCCATAAGCATCATCCAATTCAACTCCCAACTCCATACAGGCAGCCCAGAAGTTAAACCAGATACCCAAGAGCATTGTGCAAACACTTCTTGAACCTCAACTGGCTTGGGGCCACGACCACTTCCCTGCAGAGGTTGTTCCAGTGCTTAACCACCCTCTCAGGGAAGAACTTTTTCCCAATAACCAACTTGAAATTGCCCCGACACAGCTCTAAGTCATTTCCTTGTGTCCCGTCAGTGGACACCAGAGACTCAAGATCAGCACCTCCGTTTCCACTCCACCTCATGAAGAAGTTGTAGACAGTGACGAGGTCACCCCTTGGTAGGAATACAGATCTATGACACTAAAGAGCTCTGAGCTGCTGCAGTTTTCTGCCACCTTCTGCTGTAACATTTCCAAAAATCATGTAAGAGTACCAGCAAACTCTGTGGTCAACAAAAAATTTACTGAATAGATGAAAATAAACATTTCTCGTATTTTCTCATCTGGCATGTCCTAAGGACTGTATTACATGACATGTAATACATTACATGTATGCATTACAAATTCTGTTTACTTTGTTAGCCATGTAAGTAGTTAACGCCTGCATAATTTCCATCTTTTTCATAAAAAGGTGCTTTTGGTGAATACTAATTTGGTATACATTGATTTATGTGGTTGGTTTACAAAAAGAAAAAACAGCATATACCCATAAATACTTAGGACCAAATTAATTTTAAAGTCATGAAGTATTAAAGTATAATTTTAAAATAAATATACAGTACTATGAAAGAGGAGGGTGGATAGAAACACAACAAAAAATTGGTATTCTCTTTTCAGGAGTGGTAAGTCACCAATCTGATAAAAGTTACAATCACATCTCAAGACAAGCAGTTGCTCTTAGTTTCTGGTAAATTGTGAAGGTCCCTTTTTTTCTTTTCCAAGAGAGTAAGATGGAATCAAGGACAAACCATTAAAAAAAAGAAAAAAAAAAAAGGAACCTATTCTCTCTATGTTCTGATCTAAAACTTTTCATTCTTGCAATTCATAGAGAACAGAACAACTCTTTACTTGTCTCCCATAACTTTAACAATAAAGTAATGTTCATTCTTAGCACTAGTAAGCAGATTTTGAACCTAAACAAGTTACAATGAAAACAATGGAGCGAAAAAAATATCCTAGAATGTTGATGTCCAGGACACTTCTGTTTTCTTTAAACAGAAACAAAGAAAGATGCAGAATTCTGAAGTGAGCTTATTGCAAACTTGCCTCCATCCCAACACTGAACATTTGCTGTTACCCCACTGCTAAAATATTCTCCCGTGAAACGCAATTATTAGTTCAAATCACATTGAGCTCACGAGATCCCACAATCCAAGAGGAATAGATTTCTTGACTGAGGCTGTAACCAGCTGGCTGCTGAGCAGACAGAGGACTGCTATTGTCACCTCTGTGACCAGGCTCCAGGAGGCAACGCTGCGGTTGTTGGCACCCTGCCTGAGGCTATTGGAGAATCACAAACCGAGCAAAACTTGTGCAACTGCACTGGAGACCAGAGTTTTTGTGGACTGATAGGGTAACACTAGACACAAAGATTCTCAAAGACCGTCATTTAAAGTTATCTCTTATTACATGGATCTTCCATACACCCCACCAAATTATATAACAAAACTATCGATACTTGCATTGCTCTTAACTACACTATAATATAGTCAGTGTAATCTACAGAGGCTACAAGCTGCATGTATGGAAAAAAAAAAAATCAAGCCATTAGAGACTCATCTACACACAGTTCAAGAAGCAATTTAAGTACATCAGTTAAATTTAGAAACTGATTTAGTTAATCATTGCAGAGGCAACCAAGATTTGAACCTCATTTTCAAGCAGATCCCTACGCGCTAGCTGCATAATTCAGAAGAGAAGTTACTATGATGCCAATCATAGAAAAAGTTCAGAGAAGAGGCCAATGACTGCATTTATTTGCAGTATTGAAGTAGCACTCAACTTCCCACAGTCTCAGTGATAATGAAGAATATTTCTGTATGCATTCATATCACTATCTTGAAAATGTGACAGGCATGCTAAGGCTCTCACAGCACAGATGCCAGTTTTACCAAATTACTCCTCCTTCCGTATTAACATCAAACCCTTTCTGCAAGGCTGCAATTTAAAACTATAAATCCCTCAATTCTATGCAGTCAAGCCCAAAATGTAAATAAGTGCACACGGAATACAGCTTAACCCAAAACATGCAAGAGTAAGCCCAAATATTCAGCCTCTTCTAATATCAAAATCAGACAGAAAAAAGGAAAGCTCATAGAAAATACATTCACCTCTTAATTAAGATCAGAATCTGTG
This sequence comes from Tetrax tetrax, assembly GCA_009806455.1. Lineage (NCBI taxonomy): Eukaryota > Metazoa > Chordata > Aves > Otidiformes > Otididae > Tetrax > Tetrax tetrax. The sequence continues at coordinate 486,626 of WHYT01017828.1, forward strand.
ATGACTTCTCTGTCACGCTTTACGTCAGTCTCTCCCAAAAACAGTTCCACCTCATTTTGGCTTTAATATTTGTAATGCAAGGATTCTGGGATACTTTCTGCTTTCTTCCCAGGCCTTTTTTCTCCCCAGGAGACTATTTGGAAAACACTGGCATACTTCTGCCCCCATCCACTGCTGTGTAATTACTGCATCTTCAGCTTCTGGCTGTGTGAGAAGTCCAAAAAACTTCCATTATTCTCTAGAGGTCTATTTCTCTCTCCTGCCCAACCTACCCACTCATACTCTGAAAAGCTTCTTTCCTTCAGGGCAAATGCAATCTGTAGTCTTCTCAAGAAAATTCAGAGGAAACTTTTCTTAATAGCTTGTTTTAAATCAAGAATTTAAGTTACTAAATAATTCCATAGTTTGCCAGCCCAAAGGATGCAGGTTGTGTGACTGAAGAGTCAGATAATGTAGGCTAAGGTCTTTGCAAACAAATTTAGTTTAACCCTGATTAAAAATATCTAAGTTGCTTTCACAATAAACATATTTCTAAAGACTGAAACAGTCTTATCCACACAGCAGTGACAAAAATAATTTTAGTATCTTTCTTCCAGACATATAACTGAATATGGAACATTTTTATATGCCAAACTATAAACATGTGTCTCTTAGAATTGCTTGTAAGTGATGACCAAGGAGTTCTTCAGCTGTTTTGGGGCAGGTAAGCAACAGGGTCCCTTTTCAAGCCCCGTGTTTGGTATTTCCTTCCTCACTACGTGCTCTCTATTTATGGGAGACACTTTTACAGTGTAGTGTTGTAGGATTACAATGGATGTTTAGAAAAACCAGTGCACACTACTTACACAGAATGGCACGCTAAGGAATCAGCAGCTCTCAAAAACATCTAACAGTTGTATTTTGAGCAACTTGACAACTTTTGGGGGTGTTTATGTCAGCAAAATACACTAGGAAATCCAGAGAAGCAAGAAAAGACAAGGCACAATTATAATCCAAGTGACAAAATGAATGACTTAGTTTAAAATGAAAATGCCTGACTATGCATGCAAAACAGGCAAATTAAGCCATTTAGATTTTTCACTTGTAAGTGAAATTCTTTGAAGCAGAAATTTAGAAAGAAAAATATTACATTTCTGTAGAAATCACATCTTTATTTTAAATGCAAGTTTATAATTTTATTGACCAGGTAGAGTTTCCAAATTGTATGTCCTATTAGAACGTTTGTGGTACATGAATGATCAGTGTTCAACCAAAAATTAGAATTTACTATGTTTACTAAGGTTTAATATTTTTTTAAAAAATCAAAGGCCGATTACTTTCAAGTTATGTTCTGCATTCTACCTTTAAATAACCTTCAGCTACATTAAACTCCAGGCTATTAAATACTAGATACATTTCAATTAAATGTAACATGAAAGCTGTGCCTAACCTGCACAAAGAAACCAAAAATATTTGACAAGACGCCATTGAGTATGAACAGCAAAGATGTCAAAATAATTTTTGAAGTTTCATTAATAAATACAACCTAGCTAGAATATTGCTAAACTTAGGTTCTTAATCCTGTAACAACTAATCTCTACAACCTCCCATAAATAAAAACAAGCAACGATAGTTTCCATGCAGCATGAAATTCAACTGAAATACAACAGTGCTGTAACAATTGTTAAGCTTATAATATTTAAAAAAAAAACCCCTCAAACACTGGAAGTTAAAATATGACAGCTGTGAATTTTTAATCCTGAAAGCAGAAGTCTGTAAAGCCAGCTACTGGAGAGACTGTAAGTATGAGGGCCAGATACTGTAGAGATGAGGGGTCTTAAAGTCAGCTACTGGAGTAACCACAGGTGTGGATTAGCTACTGGAGAGACCTTTGCCCACACGTTCACCTGTGTGCACACCTATGTCACAACAGGACACCTGTAAATACATTTATTAAGAGGACTAAAGCTCACTGTTTCATTAAATAATAAGCAATATGCTAACCCAATAAACTAGTAGTGAAGTATATTTTCAGTCTTTGGTATGTCTGTTTGGTTTACCAATTATTTTGCACTGCCCCTGCAACATCTCCATCTTTGAAATTTACAGCAATTCATCTTTTTTCCAAACAATTTCAGTACATAATCGTCAAGTTACCTTACCATTTAATGGGCATTGCAGGAGGGTCAGATAGGAGAAAGAATGGATTTTCTTTCATCCTTCTCCTTCAAAGGCTGTTGCCATAATTTTCACATTTCTGTGTGCACCATATTGCTTCCTGATCCCTTCATCCCTCAGAATAAAGCTTCTTACTTGACATTGCGAATGCATGCCTAGAGTTTTTCAGAACTCCTTCGAGTTTTTCCTAACTTAAGGTGCAATCTCTTTCAGAACATATATGCTGATAAGCATCTTGAATACCATCAAGCATATAATCAGAACTCAAAATTAAAATAAGCATACGTGAATTTTGGCTGAGGGGACAGAGTGTGCCAAACAATCACAGCGAGGGTTATAGCCAGATTCAGCTCTAGGACACAGGCAAAGTCCACAGTACCCTAAAGCACTGCTGCATACTTTGCTTTTTTCAGAGACCTTGAAGCAAGGCTGGCTGCGGTTTCTGCCAAAGGCAGCACTGTGGTGTGCAATGCAGGAAGAAAGCGGTCTCTCCTACAAGTAGCTAATACTACTTTTAACCTCCTCATCCTTTCAGAAGGAAGAACAACAAATCTGCTCTCCAGCTTCTTCCTCTGCTCAAAAGGTTTCTCTTTCCCGCTGCAGAAGCAGACAAGCTGCAGCCTCAGGAAAAAAAAATAAATGAATAAATAAATCAGCTTTACTCATTCTAACAAAATTGTCTGCACTTTGGCAGTAGTCCTTCATTAGCACCACCCAGCGTGGCCCACATCTTATGTCACACGGTGAAGGAAGTGGTATACAGCTGTTTTCATACTCTTCCACCAACACAATAGATATCCCTCGTCTAAAAGCCTGTGGCATGCATATCGCAGCTGAGAGAGACCGGGAGGCGGGGAGATTTTCCCCCACAAAGCTAGTTTAATATCAATAAATATAAATCTTTTATTATCCGTTGCACTTCCAGGCAGTCAAACATTTAACTTCAGCAGATTTAGTTTAAATCTCTAAGACAGCACATCAGCAAAGCACAGATTATACAGGGTAAAAGTAATTAACAGATGCAAGTTTATAAATCCAATATCTCATGAACAACCACGAATAAAGTAAATTTATTTCTGTTTTCTACGCAGTAGGTTTAGTGTTTAAATGATACTAGTGTCCTGGGCTAGCAGCGCATTTCACAGTTGTTTCAAGGCCTAATACAGCCTATCTTCAACATCACAAAAATACAAACCTCCTCCCCAATGCTAACTCAAGATTTACTGCACAGTTTCCGAACTTCATCATTGGTCTTCAGTTTAAGGACTTACCACAGTTTCCAAAGCCATCTGTAACAGATTCACACAAATACACAGTGACAAGATATGTTTAGCAAGAGCTACCTCGAACAACTTACCATTTAAACAAAGGGAGCAGAGAATACCCTTTCTGTTTACACGTTTGAGAAGACAGCTCTCTGTAACTTGCTAGCACATTCAGGTGGCTTTCTCTGCAAACAAAGACAAATTTCAACTTAGCTTTTCAATAACAGAATAATTAAAGATACCTGATTAAAAAAATCAGGTTCAGTGATAAGTTAAAAAATCTATTAAAATATGCATGAGTAGAATCTAGACATACTTTTAACTGTTTTGTGCTAAATATTATTTCATGTTACAGCTTAAATTTTTTCAAGATATGAAAATAGCTCATGTTATTTTATAATCAATTTAAAAAAAAAAAACTGGAAATATCTGCAGAGGCAGTAACATCTACCCACGTAAAGACTGTGGGGATGCAAAAATGTGAGATAATAGCCAATAGTAAAGGATAATAAAACATCAAGTTTGAGTCCCTCCAAGATACTTCACAGGAAATTAAATATTACTAAACACAAGCCTACTAAAACAAAACAAACACACTAAAACAGTAATGAGAATCTCTTGCAAAAAATAAGTATTGACATGTTTCCATGAAAATATTACAGACCCCAGCATCAAGAGAACATGCTGACTTACAAATGAACTTTTAGTCATATACTAAATTTTTATAAATTAAGTTTTTATGGTTAAGACATAGCTGTCCTTTCTGCAAGAACTGTATGATCTCTAAACTAGATCATTCAATCCTAAGAGATTAATATTACAGTGGTATTTTTAAAAGTTGCTGCTATACATTCCTTGATGGAACTTGATTAGACATTTTATAAAACAAAAATTTGCAAGAGATTAAAAACACTTCTCTGTTTCAAGGACACATTTATAAATGGGATTTATAACAATGCCAAAGCATCTAGGAGAGCAAGACATTGTTCAAGTCACTGTATACAGATTTCTCAAATAAAACACATCAGTGTCCTAGACAACACCTCCTCTTCACTATCACCACTCTAAGTTTCCTTCATCCTCCCTCGAAATACTAGAGCTTTAACATCATGGTGCCCCCACCTCAATTCCAGTAAGCGTTGGTGCAGTGGCCATCTATTCCAAACATAATATTGCCCTCTATTTAGCTTGCTACCACGATCCACCAGTTGGCCAAGACAGACCTCGGTCCTCACTTCAGTGTTTACAGGCTTACAGAAGGAACTGTTCTGAAGTTACACATGATAAAAGGCTCAGGTACACCTAGTACAAGGTGAATGGAACTTTATACAGAACTCAAACCCTCTACTACTACCAGGGTGGCTGAGGATGTATTTACACATTTGTCATAGTTCAGCCCCAGTCGGGACCAGACTACGCAGTCTCTCTCCTGCTCCCCCCACCCTCCGAAAGAATAGGGGGAGAAATATAAGAAAAAACAGCTCGAGGTTTGAGATAAAGACAGGGAGGAATCCTTAAAGTTACCGTCACGGGCAAAACAGACTCGACTTGGGGAAAACTATTCATTTATTACTAAAACTAGCAGGAGAATGAGACAGGGAACAAGATAACCTCCCCCCACCCTTCCCTCTTCCCGGGCTTAACATTATCTCTACCACCTTCCCCTCCCGAGCGGCATGGGGGGGAAAAGGGAATGGGGGTCGCGGTCAGTTCATCACACGTTGTTTCATGCCGCTGCTTCACCGTCGGGGGAGGAACTCCTCGCATTCCTCCCCTGCTCCTTCGTGGGGTCCCTCCCACGGGCCACAGTCCTTCGTGAAACTGCTCCGGCGTGGGTCATCTCTTCCACGGGGTGCAGTCCCTCCAGAACAGCTGCCCCAGCGGGCCCTCCACGGGCCACAGCCTCCCTCAGGCATCCACCTGCTCCAGCGTGGGCTCCTCCACGGGCTGCAGGTGGATCTCTGCCCCTCCGTGGACCTCCATGGGCTGCAGGGGGACAACCTGCTCCACCATGGTCCTCACCACGAGCTGCAGGGGAATCTTGGCCAGGAGCCACATTACTCCTCCCCCTCCTTCTTCACTGACCTCCGTGTCTGCAGCTGTTCCTCACAACAGGCTGGCAGACGCCTCTCAGGATCCTTTTTACATCTTATTCACTGCTCATCTCCTCTCCACTTCTTGCAGCCAGGCCAGGCCCAAGTTGGGCCCAGTCGGCTGCCCGGCGGGAGGCCAGAGGGTGAGGCCTGCAAGGCCCACAAGGCTCGCGCCTCCCCCTTTCTGCCCCCGCTCAGCTGGCTTCACATCTTCTCCTTTTTTTTTTTCTGTTTTTCCCCTTCTTAAATACGTTATCGCAGAGGCATTATCACGGGACATTCTGCTACCAATTGGCTTGGCCTTGGCCAGCAGTGGGTCCGCCCTAGGCCCGGCCGAGTCCACTGAACAAAGGGGAGCGACTTCTAGCAGTTTCCTACAGAAGCTGCCACCTTAGGCCCCCCCTCATTAAACAAAACCAGAACAACATTAGCCACAGCAAAGGCACCTTATGAGGTTCTCAGTTCCCCACATTAGCCACACATTCCTGTCCCCACGCTGCAGTGACTGCTTCCATCACTTACATCAACAAAACGTCTGTAGGGCTGCACTACAGAAACAGGATCCTGAATCCATCCTATGACAAGAGAACTTTCCACTCAGGTCAGCAATATGTGTGACCTATACAGGCATGGGAAGGAAGCCAAGAATTACTGCCTGAACGGTGAGGATGAGACCTTTGCATAGTTTTCACGGTGAGATAATATCAACTATCCTGACATATATGCTCTAGGGGTTAGTATAAATCCTTACGTGGTTAAATAAAGACATCAAGACATGGTCAGAGTCAAGCAGTTTTATCTCTCTCTTTCAATCAGATTTTTCTGATTTTTTTAAAGTAAAATACTTTTTAAAAAGACCCAGGATAAGCCAGAGAAGAATCATAGAATCATAGAATCATAGAATGGCTAGAGTTGGAAGGGACCTTCAAAGGTCATCTAGTCCAACCCCCCTGCAAGAAGCAGGGACATCCCTGACTAGATCAGGTTGCTCAGAGCCCCATCCAACCTGGCCTTGAACGTTTCCAGGGATGGGGCATCCACCACCTCTCTGGGCAACCTGTTCCAGTGTTCTACAACTCTCATTGTGAAAAATTTTTTTCTAATATCTAATCTAAACCTCCCTCCTTCTAATTTAAACCCATTACCCCTTGTCCTATCACAACAGGCCCTACTGAACAGCCTCTCCCCATCTTTCCTGTAGGCCCCCTTGAGGTACCTCCCCCCCGGAGGTACTCCGGGTCTCCCCGGAGCCTCCTCTTCTCTCACTACATGTCCTACATTTAAGATACATAGTTACGATGAAATAAAAAATTACAGATGCATGCAACATGAGATACAGAAAGGAAAATATATTTCAGTCCATGATTAACAGTCCAGCACTATCTACCTATTGGCATAACTGTGAATATACACATTCTCTTTTGAATGGATTCTTTCTTTCCCATAAAATCTCCATGAAGAAATAAATACCAACGAAAGCCATTATAAAAACAGTCTTACTCATTACCAAGTGTATCACTGACTCCTCCGCCAAGTGCCCTCTCTGACTCATATTCACTGACTAAATTACAGAAAGTAACGAACAGTTTCAACAGGGTAAGACTTTAGAAATGCAGAATGTGTAACACTGACTTCTGGTTAGAAATGTATACCCAGCTGAGTTTTGTTTAAAATAAATGTTTTAAAACTTTCTGAACAGGACTCAGAAATTAGGAGATTGTATGCAAGTGATATGAAGAACAAACTACATGGCACACAGAGGATTACTTCAGAAATCCACAGGGAAAAATAAAACAAACCACACAGGATTTAATGCAAGACATAACTTTTATACAGATTGAGGATTAAAAGTATCCAAATGGTAGGTCATCATCAAAATGGTGAAAAAAAAAAAAGGACTTTATTTTAAAGTCTGCTTTCTGGGGTGGAGGGAAAAGGGGTTTTAAAATGTGGTCTCATATATGGAGATCCAAAGCTTACTACTGTAGTTTGAATTACAAACGAACTGTTTTATCAATGCATACACACAAAAAAGGAAGTGGTTTAAATCTTCAATACTGATTTGCCTCGTTAACTTCCTGTGTGCAATCAATCTTAGAAGTGTGAAACTACAATCTTAGAAGCTCCTGTAACTCTACAGCAGACATTTGGAAAACCCAGACAGCAGCCTTCATGAGATTGATCACGACAACTAGAATGTTTCTTATCTTTAACCTTTAATGCAGATCCCAGTCTTAAACTTGGGCATGTAACAGGAGGACACAGCAGCTCATGTTTTCCAAGTGGTCTTTAACTTAAGAATCAATTGTTGTTTAGCCCAAACACCGAGCCTCCACAGACATGCAGAAACACAGACTTACTCAGGACATACACTGTCCCCAGAGTGCGGAGGGCAATCTGCCCTCTACCAAGCCCTCAAGGGACAATTTCCTATTCCGTATCTTTCCAAGAACCACTTCGATCGTCAGACTTGGTCACAGCGCCCAGTGTGTCCTCTGCCACCAATTCCTTCCAAGTAAGTTCAAGCTCTTGGAGTTTTTCTTTAAAAGCACAGGCAGAGGACAAAGCAAAAACATCCAACCTGCTGTGGAGTACCTTGTATCTCTTTTACTCATTTTCACTCACTGGATTATGGCACAAATACTCACTGCTTGACTGAGTATAGCAGTCCTTCAGTACCGGACAGAGAAGATCCATCTAAACCAGGGGCTGGCAAAATCCTAAACATCTTGTGGAATTTATCTGAGGTTAAACACTTGATCTTCAGAGATTTTGCCATCTACAAAAGACAGCCCGTGAAGCCTATGAGCCAGTCAGTAACAGCACTGGTCTGTCAGACATTCTTGGCCGGCAAGAAGCGTGCTAGCATTGACCAGCACCCACATGTCTCACCTCTTTAGTACCTCAATGGTAAGAGGACAGTTGCCCAGGACAACACTCTCTTCCTTAATGATCAGCACTGATTCTTTACTGCAAATGAGGCCCAGTGTAAAGATAAGGCTATACCACAAACGACTACTACCAACCACAACAGGCAGGAAGTCGCTCTTTCACTTTCTCATCTTTGATCCAAAAATAAAAGATTCTCCAATCTCTGACAAAGAAGTAAGTTTAATATCTCTGAGAAGGAAAATTTTCAGCTGGAATGTCAATATTAAAATGTTTTCAAATACTTGAAAAGGTTTGCTGGCAGCATTTACCATCCCTAGATCTTCACAGCTAACAATTGTAATCTCATAGTACAAGTCTTCTGCACTATCAGCCTGCTCCTTCTCCCAATACAGCCCAGCACTCTTCTTCAGAAGTTTGGTGTATACATCTTTACAGAAAGGCAAAGAGCTCCCTCCTCGCTCCATTCCCAGTGCCCAGAGATGTCACCCTAGTACTCCGCTTAAAGGAATGCTGCTGGCTTTACATCAAAGTGCAGATCTACTTGAGTAACAATACTAAAAATGGACCTTCCTCAGCAGACAGAGCCTCTGTAATTTCAGTTGTTGCCCATCCAGCCAGGGGAGGGGAGGGAGCAATATACAGCCCTGTTTATCAGCTAATAAGATTTAAGTACATGATTCATAAAATAAACAAGTCCCTTAAATTCTGCTTTCAGGAACATTCAACCTAATTTATTGTGGTTAGCCAATACTGCTACAAAGCAGGAACATCTAGATAGATGCTTTGTGTAAGTAAGTACCCCAGACAGAAAGAAAATCTGTGGGCTCATTAAAGGAATTAGTCCAAGGCTAGATAGGAAAAACAGAGGTACCATCTTTCAAGTTAAATACTTCACAAAAAAAAAGTGGATATGGTGAGATGAGCAACACTAAAACACTGTCAGATAGCTAACAGTTAACATTCAAAGCAAATAGTGGACTTCCTCCTGTCCTGAACATAATTGAAGATTTTCTTTAGCTCATCCTCTCCATGAGTAGTAGAGGGTCATGCAGTTTGTATCCTCCTGGTTCGTAACATTAGAGAGAAGTGGCAGAATACGGGAAGAGTGAACCAGACCAGGACACAGAATCCCACTGAAAAATGTTAGTCAAAAATATCACATGTACACACATACACCACTAAAATGAGACACCTAACTACTAAGACTGATAAATGAAATTTAGTAGTCTTCAGAATGCCTAAGAAAAAAAAAGGCCAATTAAACAGCACTGATGTAGTTTTTAGAAAGGGAAAAATATCACATCTATAAAGAAGTGCAACAGGGAAAGAGGCAGCAGCAAGGTCATACTTAATGGTGTGTTACTCAGCACTACCATAGCTGACATCCAGCTTCAATTCCGTGGAATGAGAATTACGCAGATGGTCACAGGCTGGGTCAGGAAAGCAGCTGCTCTGCCTAGCACACCCCATCCAAAGGCAAGACAAATTTTTACATCTGGATCTAGCTGAAAGTAACCACTTGCATCACTCCATGGCTAATTCCCCTGTACCTTGGAACCGAAAGAGAAATGGAAAAATAGGAGAGAATTCAGATTCAACATTTGGAGAATAGGAGGCACATCCTTCACCCCAGCAGACAGAAACATGTTTTGTGGTATAGACCTGGGCTCACAGAAATCTCACCTTCCTTGTAATTATGTTCTTCTCAGAGGCCACATCCTTTATTTGAAAATCCATCAGAGATGAAGCCTCCTTCCTTTGTAAACTACTCTACGATCCCTTAAAAGGATTTAAGTACACTGAGGAGATCTGACAAAAAAAAAAAAAAAGGACTAATACTTGTTGAAGACGGTTATCTGATTAACAGGGATGACGAAAAAGCAGATGTGTTCAATGTTTGTTTGTTTGTTTTTTAATCAGTCTTTAACAATACAGATATAAGTGTGGGAACAGTGACTTTCCATTTTGGACACTGACATCGTGACTACTGTATCAGCTGAACGTTCACAAGCCCATGGGGCCTGATGGGATTCACTCCATAGTACTGAATGAGCTAACAGATGTTATGGCAGGACCCTCTCCGTCACCTACCAAAGGTCTTGGGAGTCTGGGGAGGTCCCTGCTGACTGGAAGCTAGCCAATGTTATTCTAACTTACAGGAAGGGCATGAGGGAAAACCAGGGAACTATAGACCTGTTAATCTAACCTCAGTTCCTGGAAAAAATGTGGGGAAGATTATATTGGGTACTATTGAAAGGCATTTAAAGAAAAATGCAATCATCAGGCACAGCCAACATGGGTTCACAAGGGAAAGTCCTGTTTAACTAATGTGATATTCTTTTATGGTAAAGCCACCCGGTTAGTGGATGAGCGGAAGGCAGTGGATGTAGTTTTTCTGGACTTTGTAAGGCTTTTGATACTGTCCCTCACAGCACCCTTCTGGACAAGTTGTCCAGCTGTGGGATGAGCAGGTTCACAGTGTGCTGGGTGAAGAACTGGCTGGAGGGCAGAGCTCAAAGGGTTGCAGTGAACAGGACTACATCTGGATGGCAACCGGTCACCAGCAGTGCTGCACAAGATTCAATTCCAGGGCCAGTCCTGTTCAATATATTTACCAGTGATCTGGATGCAGGAGTTGAATGCGCCATTAGCAAGTTTTCTGCTGATACTAAACTGGGAGGTGCTGTTGACTCTCTCAAGGGAGAAGAGGCCTTGCAGAGGGATCTAGATGGACTGGCACACTGAGCAATGATTAATGGGATGAAATTTAACAAGTCTAAATGCCAGCTCCTGCACCTAGGACAGAGTCATGCTGGGCACAAGTATAAATTGGGAGAGGAGTGGCTGGAGAGCAGCCCTGCAGAAAGGGATCTGGGGGTGCCGGTGGGCAGCAGGCTCAATACAAGTCAGCAGTGCGCTCTGGCAGCCAAGAGGGCAAACTGGGGTCCACCAAACACAGCATGACCAGCCAGTCAAAAGAGGTGATCATCCCGCTGTACTCAGCGTTGGTGCAGCTTCACCTTGAGCACTGTGCGCAGTTCTGGGCCCCACAATTTAAAAAGAACATTAAGATACTCAAATGCATCCAGAGGAGAGCAACAATGCTGGAAAGAATGTCCTGTGAGGAACAGCTGAGGACTTTGGGCTTGTTTAGTTTGGAGAAAAGAAGGCTGAGGGGTGACCTCAGTGCTCTCTACCAGGAAGTGGAAAGGGAGGTGGTGATCTCTTCTACCTGGTATCCCATGGGAATGGTTCAAAACTGCATCAGGGGAGGTTCAGATTTTGTATTAGGAAGCACTTCTTTACCAAGAGGGTGGTCAGACAGTGGGACAGGCTTCCTAGAGAGGTGGTCAATGCCCCAAGCCTGTCAGTGTTTACAAAGCATTTGGGCAATGCCCTTACTAACATACTTAAACTTTTGGTCAGCCCTGAAGTGGTCAGGCAGTTAGACCAAATAATTATTGTAGGTCTCTTCCAACTCAAATAGTCTACTCTTATAAACAGTTCTCTCTCATATGCACATACTATAGGTATGCACATAGACATAATGCGTGTGTGTGTGTGTATGTATATATAATTGCAGTTCTGTTTATAAAACCTTTCATATCTACAGGTATATCTGGAGATATATTTGTAGATACAGATCTCTACATACAAAAAACCTTTGTAAAAGTTCAGCAGGACACAGATTGGGAGATATCTGTGAAAAGTGTGCTTTTTCCCCAGTTCGAAAGTCTCAAAAAGAATTTAAATTGTTTTTAGACAGATGTAGGTATCAAAGATTAATCCTTAAAGAGTCATCATTTATAAAATCAAAACTCAATGGAATTAAACTGTTAGTGACTCCTTACAGTTGGCCTATGGGGTTCAATTAAGGACATTACTATGAAAAGAAATAAGGAAGGTGAGAAGAGAGAGAAAGAATGAAAGCATTTTTAACAGATTAAACTTATGTATTTAATTATCTCATTTTACACCCTAGCTGGAGAGCTACTCTTGAGAGAGATTAGCATACTCTAATATTAACTACATGGTTCAAGTTTATCCTGATTTCTCAAGGTTCCTCCCCCGCCCCCTTCCTGTTTTTAAATAGCCAGAGACACACGGTTTTATTTGTTTCTTTTGGGTCTTTGTTATTAACATTTTTACTTATAAGCCAGTTAAACTAAAGCAGTAGATCTGTGACCTCAAATCTCATTCAATGTAGAGGAGCTTAGCAGTTTAGGAAGATCAAACAAATCACAGAAATCCAGAAGTATTTGAAATAAAGTCCACTTTTTTCTTTCAAAAAGAAGGTTGAAGTGGCTTAAAGCCATCGTGCCTGCTGTTACCCGCTTGCTGTTACATGAGATTTTTTTTTATGGTTTTAAGACTTGTTTTCATAAAGCTGAATTTTAAAACTACCTCTACTTCACACTTTAATATGGATAAAGAAGAGAGAAGTATGAACTTCATTATCCTGATCACATAATCTGTCCAGGTTATCTACTGCTTTACCATCAGGCTCAACACCAAGCAGTTGATACTAACTCAAGAGATCAGATTTGCCTGTTTCCACTAAATATTTTCATAAATTCAAGTAAATCCTATTCTTCAGATTACATCAGTATAATTTTCACAGTTATGTTTAGTATTTTCTATTGAGAGGGGGGAAGGGGCTGTCAGTTGCCACAAACGCAGCATCTTATAGAAGTAATTTCCATTAAAAGATTTCAAAACAATGAAAAAAAAAATCTTGATCTGATAATCAAGTCTGGAAAACCTAAAGTTATTAATACGTACAATACTGTATGGATATAGATACATCCCAGATCTCTCTTAACAGTTCATAATAATGTGACTGCAGGTATGCCATCCTGTTCTCTCTGTCTCTTGCCTGTGTCCCTTCCTCAGTCTTCCAACAACCAAAGATATCCATTTCAACATTTTCAAGTCCCGCTCCCCTTGCCTTCCTCTGCCGAACATTTTTAAAAACTACAAATAATGTAGATTATTTATTATTTCCAAGAATTAATACAGATTTACACATAAACAAACACATACAGATGATGCAAGATGTAAAATATCTTGACCTTGGAAAAAGAAAACCCAAACCTTAAATGTTTTGGAACAGTGACAACTGGTTGCTGAAGGGCATGAGCCACCAAGAAATCCACAGTAGGGCTTGTTTTGTTTTTTAATTCAAAGAGCAAAAGCTATTCTCTTTAAGACTACGTAGACAGGAGTGTAAGCACAGAACGTATCACAAGAAAGGACGCATGCCATGTCCCAAGGCAATACCATGCCTGCATAGGCAGCAGCTGATAGCTCCAAAGCACCGTGTGGCTTTCGCTCAGGAACAGAAGCAATGAGGCATTTTGGTCATTACTGACCACTCTGCTCTGGAAGGCAAGAAAGAGAGAAGAGACAGCAGAGAACGTGGCACAGGTTCAAATCCACCTCTTTCCACGTCCATACAGGAAAGCAGAAATCACACGGTGCTCTGGGGCTCCAGCTCCACTTCCCAGAGGACAGGGCCAGAGCTGTACAGCTGTGACACGCTGCTTCCTCTTTCCCTCTTCATTAGCAGCTGCTTGGTGCTGGCAAGAGAGCAGCAGAGGAACAAACTATTACCAAAAAGGGAGGTTCAATTAAAAGTTTGAGAACTGCTGATATTCAGAGTGTTCCGCTTACACAAGCACGTGCACTGCAGATGTGTGGAAGCCAGCAAGTAAAGCTACGCCTTTACTCGATGCCTTTTCAACTTTTCACTCTTCCATCACAAGTGATCCTGCTTTCAGTGCTCACACAGCTTTTCATAGGTGACTTCTGTAACCAAAATGCAGTGAGGTGGTGTAGGCACCACAGTCATCCGAGCTGACCACTCAGGACACCGCACGTTACAAAACTCTTGGCAAGTTCTGCATCAAGTAACAGATCATCCAACAAGGCGTGGAACCTTGGGTTTTTTGGAGGGGGAGGGGGGG
>WHYT01017829.1:0-76552 GCA_009806455.1 Tetrax tetrax
TTTTTTTTTTTTTTTTTTTTTTTTTGTGCAAGTATCTGTTGAACAAAGCGCCTTTCTTCCCGGCAGACTGGCTGACCTAACACAAGGGGAATTGTCCTCCCCGCCACAAAGGACGGGGGCAGCCGCCACGGCGGAGGGCGGAAATGGCCGGGGTTCCTCGCTGGGCTGCACCTGTGTCCGCAGCCTACGCCGGCACGGACGCCCGCCCTGGCCCTCACCTGCGGAAAGGCGTGGGGCCCGCGCCGTGGGAACTCTCCACCCCTTGGCTCGCTCGCTGCCAGACCACCCGTCTGACCTGGGGCTGGGCCCGGACGCCCGGGTTAATGAATTGCACCCGCCGGCAAGGGCGGGGGGGAAGAAAGGGACTGCTCCGGGGAGTCGAGTATGCGAAGCCCTTAAACATATTTTACGCCCTGTCTCTTATCAGCAGCCCGGTCTCCCAGCAGAAGTTGCCTAACCCTGTGAAGACGGAGAGAAATCCACCTGCTCCAGGGTGATTTCAGGCACCGTCAGCCCCCAGCGAGGCAGGGCACGCCGGCGGGCTGGGAGAATGGGCAGCGGCAGCCGTGCACGGCAGAGGAAGGGTGTCACAGCCGCTGAGAGGCAGGCGGGCAGCAGCGTGTTTTTCTCACAACAAAGATGCCCTTGTGCTGCCGGGGCAGGAGATGCTAATGGGAACTGTCCGTCCCAGGCTGGTCGCTCTCTGATCTCACAGAGCAATAGAAAAATTGTACCCAGGGCTCTGAGTACCAACGGGAGCGTTTTGGTTGTGACCACAGGGTTTTAAAGCCCTCTGACCGCTACGTAAATCCACACTACGTAAATGCCACACAACACACAGAGCTCTACCTGAGACCATAAACAGCCCGCAGAGAGCCGAGAGCTGGGAGCATCCTGCAGCCACATAGAATCATAGAATCATAGACTCACAGAAGGGTTTGGGTTGGAAGGGACCTTCAAAGGCCACCCAGTCCAACACCCCTGCCAGGAGCAGGGACATCTCCAACCAGATCAGGTTGCTCAGAGCCCCGGCCAACCTGGCCTGGAATGTTTCCAGGGATGGGGCATCCACCTGGGCAACCTGCCACACTTCTCTCTTTCACCTTCCTTTTCCCCCCCTGCTCCTCCTGGGATGTCCTCGCAAACTAAAACGAGGAGAATCTGGCTGCAGAGACACCCAAGCTGTGCAGCAAGGATCTCTGAATTTTCCTCGCACTTTGAGTTGTTCAGGTGCAGCTTCTCCATTCAGCCCCAATCCGAAGTCAGCTGTTGTTGGATTGCCCTTTCTGAAGACCTGCACCCTCTTCCATGGTGCGAGCCAACAGCGAGCTGCTAGACAACCTGAAATTTCTGCCTTGTTCCCCAGCAACCAAGGGCTGCCAGTGCTGGTGGTGAGACCCCAGCAGACCCTGGGTGAAGTTCAGGCCCTGGACATCTCCAACTGACTGAGGAAGCTGCTTGAAAAATGCGTGTGGCTCATCAGGGCCTGCCCCTGAGTCCCCAGGCAAAAATAGGAGGATGGAGTAATAGAGGTGAGGTTGTCTCTAAGACATCCACGCAAGGGCTGGGCGCTCCACCCCGTGCTCGGCAGCGGGTGTTGCTAATTTATTGTAATCGGTGTGCCGCGAGACAGAGTTCGCTGGAGGAAGGCAAGTGGAGGCGGCTGCGGGCTGCCGCAGCTCCCGAGCTGCATCACAGCTCCCCGTGCTGCCTCATGCTCCCCGCAGCCCCCAGGGCAGAGCAACTTGCCATCTCAGGGGTCTGGGCATGATTTTGTCCAGTCGACCCCGAGCGCTCACAGAGATGGTTTGGGTCAGGCAGTTACCGCTGCGCCAAGAGCCGGCTCTGCGCAGAGCCTGCTCTTGGTGGGTGTAAAAATCTGCTTTGCTTTGCTGCCACGGTGGGCAGCTATGGGCCAGGGCTCTCAGAGCTCCTGCTAGTGAGCGTGGAGAACTCAGCTAGGCCAGCCTATGAAAGAGAAGGTGAAGCATCATGGTATTTTCTGCAATTTTTTATAGAAGGAAGCGTGAGCACGGAGCGATTGTCTGGAGGTTGGGATGGAGCCAGGACTTTGGACTGTTTCTTGCTGAAGCCCTGGTTGCCCCTGTGACTGTGCAGGCTGATGTCTCAGAAAAAACCACCCAGGAATGCAACGGTTAATCACAAGTGCCCTGCGTTGTTCCTCCTTATGCTTCAGAGTCAACAACCCCAGTGCACTCCTCTGAGCTCCGACCAGATGCCCTCATTCCCCCGCGGTGATTTCCAGGGGATGGGGAAGTGGGCAGAGGAAGAAGAGAGACGCAGGAGACGGCCTCGGTGGCCACGTCCCCGCGCAGCGGTGGCAGTTTCTGTGTCAGGGAGTTCATGTCCGGAGAAGAGGGATGCCAGGGTGCCGGCACATTCCACGTTGCCTGCCCTGCCACACGCTGCCTCTGCCTTATTTCCTTATGTGTGTGTGTGTGGTGTTGCCTTTGGCACCCAGGATGATGTTTACACTTTGCATACAGAATAACACAACTTGATATGAATCTAGCTTGGAAAAAAAAAAAAGGAAAAAAAGACAGAAAGAGCAAACCCTAAACTCTGCAGCTGAAAAAATACTGCAAGCTCCCACGGCAGCCAAGATCAACAGCAAGGACAGGCTACTACTCTCTAAGGGGGATACGGATGGGTTTTGCTAACCCATTTCTAATTTCTGATGAAAATAATCATGGAAGGACAGCAGATCACCGCCTGCCCGTCAGGGCGGTTCACTCTGGTGCTGGGAGGAGGGAGGGTACCGAGCAGCTGGACTCTTTGCAGCAAACCAGAGCACTTTGGAAAGATTGGCGGTGCTTCCGAAGGGGTTAAACGGCAACCAGTTTCTGTTCCACCAGTGTGAGCAGATAAAAACCTTTGGAAGACAGGAGCGTTCCCATGGGGACCTGGCAGTTGTCCTCCAGTCCTGTCCCAGAGCCCTGGACCCTGGGCACGGTGACATGGGATGCTCTCCACAGCCCTCATCGGCTGCTAGCAGGCAGGTGGGTCCCAGCCCTTGCACTGCTGGGCTTTGTATCACAGTGCGGTGCAGCGAGGCAGGGCTCAGAGATGCTTATCCCACCACATCTAACACAAAGTCCTACAGCTCATTTATGGTTCTGTTGAGAACTTCTCAGGGCACTGGTGCTGGAAGACAGGGAAGACTTTTTTTTTTTTTTTTGGCTGTCCGTTTTCCTTAAGTCCTGAAGCAGTGTCATCTGGATGGAGTAAGGAATCACCCGTACCTTCCCCCTGCCCTGTCTCTGTCAGTTGTCTCCAGGACTTTCCGCTCTCGCCCACCTTTCCACTTCAGCTCTTTTTCAATCTCCATAGCCTTATTGGCATGACACGGTTTGCAAGTCTTGCCAAAGTTAATACATCAAATGTCTGTCCCTAGGAGCAAGCATTTCTCAGCACAATTACTCCCCAAAGACTCATCCAATGCACAGGGCCACGGCTGAACACTACGGTTTAATGTCCTCATTAAATAACGATGAACAACCACCCCGCCTCCCATCAATGTCATCCCGGTTTCAGAGTACGCAGCCTCTTGGGCGCGGAATCGCAGGACCACATAGGAAGAGCATCGCGAGTTCGTTCCAGCATTTATTTGGATTACAGGCGCCCGTCCAAAACCAGGCCCCCGTTGTGCCTGGCACTGCACATACAGAACAAGGAAAAGTCCCTGGCCAAACAGCCTGGAAAATGCAGCCGTATAAATGATTATCCTTTTCATTTTACTGACAAGCGAATTGCTTAGGGACTTGCCCAGGGGCAGTGAGTCAGCATCAGAGCTAGGGATTAAACCCAGATCTCCAGGGACTAAACTGCAAAACCAGTTCTCCCTCCAAGACGTAAATCCCGGCTCTGCAGGCCTTCCCATGGAATTTGCATTGGCGAGCCAACCCGCCGGCACTTGCGAGACTGGGAGCAGCTCCGTCTCCGGCTAGCCAGTTCCTCCTCTGCTTCCCAAGGGACCTAACTGGTGCGTTTCAGCCCCACGGCCGCCCGCGCTTCTGCAGGGGCTGGCGCAGCGCCCGCGTGCTTCCCCCGTGTATCCAACCATCCCCCTGGGGAAGTTTGGGATCCTGGATAAGGAAAGCCACGCACGTGCTGTCAGCATCTTAATTCTGCCTTCCTGCCGCTTAACAGGCTCGGATCCACGCTCAGATTACCACCGTGAGATAAATCCTCGGCTGTGCCGAGGGAACTGACGTGTGCGGGCTCTTATTCCGCAGCAAATGCAGGTTAATTTGGTTTAGCTTCGCCGGCAGCGCCAGCAGCTGGAGCCGGGGTTGCGTTACGCAGCGTTTTGCCGCAGGGGCAGAGCTGATGGGCAGGCAGTTGCCAAGGCTCAGCTGGTGCGTGGTAACACAGAAAGCTTTGGGACTTGCTCATGTCTTTCAGCCCTTCAGACAGATCCCCCGTAAGAATAGACGCGAGGTGACTCACAAGGCTCAGGAAGAAACCTCTCCTCCCAGGTAACCACGGGCAGCAGCTCACAGGTGCCTTTTTTGCAGCCTAACCCTGCCCGTTCTTCGCTGCTGGATCCTGCACCAGCTGAACCAGAGGTCTGATCTAGCTGAGAAAAACACAGCCACGCCAAAACTGACAGGACAGAACATGACACGACAATTCCCTGACCTCTCTTCTCCCTCACTCCCCTCTCAATGGCAGCATTTTCTAGCTACTAGACATTTTCTCTGTTATTTTTGGAGTAAAGAGGTGGACACACCAGGCTTGTCTACGTAGAGTTCTGCACGTGCACGCTGCGTCCAGATCAGCTTTGTATTGCCAAGGGAGATAGCTGTGTCCCAGTCGGGATCAGCAATGCTGGGGCCACGGCCTGACATCCTCCCTGCTCCGATTCCTCCTCCCTCCCAGACTCGGGGATGTCCAACGGACTGGGAGATACTCCTGACAAACAAAGCAGCAGCCTCATCAAGAAAAAAAACCTCCTGTAGAGGCATTTCAGTGAAGATTTCCCCATCCCTGGGCAGGAAGACAATGGTGGGAAGGAAGTGGGAGTCATTGCCGTCATTGTTTCAAGGTTTCATCAGGCACTTGGGGATTAGCACCTCAGCACGGAGGGCACAGCTGGGTGGGAAGGGGCTTGGCTTTGTCCGCCGCGGTGGGGAAAGGCTGTTTCGCTCACTGCTGAGCTGTAGTTGAAGTGTTTTGTGCTGTCCTGCAACCGGGCTTGTTGGGTCCTGTGGTGGGAGGCGTACGGGTGACTTCAGGCTCTGGGCAGCAGAGAAAGGCTGAGATTCGCCGGGGAGGCTCTGCGACACAGACCGGGGTAGCCGAAGGGGCGCAGGGGGAGCCCATCAGCCAGGGCCCCTCCAGCTCCTGCTCCCGCCTACGTCAGGAGGAATCAGCAAGAGGGTGTATTTCCGGAGAACCTGTTTTCCAGATCGCCTGGCATCCTTCCACCGCTCTCGCTGCATGCGTCATCGTTTTATGAGGCTGCATCGTTCCCTGGGAGCCCCCTTCCCCTCCCCTTTCTCTCTCACACACAGAGATTTTATTTATTTGTTTATAACACTTCGCCTATCCCCAGGATGCCTTTCATCTGCGAGCACTTAACCGTTTCGCTGACAGGAGGGCGGTGAGCAGCTCAGGGAGGCAGGGCAGAGCTGTCACCCCTTTTGTTTCAGACGGAACGGACCCGGGCAGTGCCGCTGGTCCCAGGGGTCACCCCGCTGCCCCGTCCCGGCTCTCCGTTGCCGAAGCAGGCTCCTTGCACTTGCAGTCCCCCAGAGAACTGGACCGGAGGGCAGCTGGCACGGCTTCTAGTGCATCCCCTGTGTCTGACAGCGCTGCCAGTCATGCCGACTGCAGCTGAGAAACAGAGCTTTCCCAGTGAAGCACATCCCTTGGGACCTGCTCCGGAGGCCTGATCACCCCTCCTGGGACCGGCCCCTCCGTTAGCGGGGGACAATGTCTCTGAAGGAGACAATGGGTCCAGCCCAAGCAGCAACTTGGCCACCCTCATGCTTGTTGCCCCTGGACACCAACTGCTGCCCTTGGCTCCTCTTGAAAGGGCTCCGAAAGACTTTTTGTTGGATGGAGTGCAGAGCTGTGAAGCAATGGGGCTAGCTCCTTCCACGCTTGATGCTTTGAGAGAAGGCTTAATTCTCCTGCCCCTTTGCCCAGCCTTTGGGGCTCAGCTGTGCCCATTTCAGTGCTACTGCAGCGCTCTCCCATCCGCTCCGTCACCCCTGTCCCTTCTGTCACCATGTCTCATCCCCAGATGGCATTTCTGGCTGTAGGAGAAAACACTCGGTCCAAACCAGAGCTGAGCGGTGCGTGCAGACCCCAACCAGAGGGAGCTCTGTGGGACCAGGCTGGATGGAGATGAAAACACTCTTGTATCCAAAGCAGAACATCAGAACATCCCCTGCTCTCGAGGGAAAGCTCAGCCCAGAAGACGCGCGGGTGAGGAAGAGCCCAGCTACAACTGCCCCGTGCTTTGCAGAGGAGACAAGGTCCCACTCTCGCCCAGAAGGTGGGAGTGGGTGAGGGCAGGGTCAGACTTTGCACTCAGGATGGATTGCCACTTCCAGGGGAGTTTTCAGCACCCAACACGGGTGTGTTGGGGGGAACGTGCGTAAACATCCCAGCCTGGCAAGTGTCAACAGCAATTAGTGTTTCACACTCAGCCTGGGAGGGGGATAAACATTCACCAGTAACCCAGCCATGCTGGGCTGCCTGGGAAAGAGTGCCAGACGGGGAGGAGGGGGAGAAGCAGAACAATGCCTTCTAATGCCATGGCGTTGTCAAGTGAAGTTTGCAGCTTGGTGGGAAAGACGCTCCATCCCAACACATTTTCTTGTCTCCCCCTGGTTGCTCTGCAGTTATCAACTGGGGAGGCCCCAGGCGTTAGTGCTAGCTCTGCGCAAAGCTGCACCCCTTCAGAGGGAAGCTGATGCAGGCTGAGCTTAGCTAAGCCAGCGCCGATTTGCCACCCCTCTTCTGGTTGAACTGATGGAAATTTTGCTCCCAAAGTTCTCCCGTTTCTTCTGACAGAGTCCATGGACCATGGCTGACTTGCTTCTGTTCGGCATGCATGTGATGAAAAGAATGGGTGCTCAGCATTTAGGGAAGCTGGGACATTAGGGTTCCACAGAACTGGGATTTTGCTACTATAACTGCCAGCCCTTTCATCAGGAGCTGACAGGATGGAGGTGCAGTTCCCCACCGCAGCGGCTGACAGGCTCTCTTGCAGTCCTGCTGACTGTGGCAGGATGTCTGCAAGCGTAGGGTCCGGGAGCGCTTTTGAAAGCGTTCTGCGGGCTAGCTGGGGAAGCCCTGCAGACCACGCGCGTGCGGAGCCAAGGCGGTGGGGTTAGATGGCAGCTGCCCAGCGCTACGGAGCTGCCACCATACCAGCTCTGGGAATAAACCTCTCTTCCTTCCAGCCGCTGCCGCTGCTGCTGGGGTACTGCTCACATTTCCTCCTGACACTGATGGATAAAATCCCAGCGCTGTCCGAGCACTGGTACAGGGGCAAGCCCCTGCCATCCAGTTGGACGAAGTGGGCAACAAAAGAAATATTCATCCCTGTTTCAGCACTGAGGAGCAGACACTCAGGGAAAATGAAGCTGAAGTTACGAGTGCCAGTGGCTAAGTGGGCAGATCTCGCAGGAGAAGAGGGTCTGACTGACTCCATCCCCTCGTCTGGCCTCGGTAGCCCCCGGAGTCACTGGGTGGGGACTGAACCAGGCTGTTTTTCTTCTTGGCAAAAGGCAGAGGCTGACGGGCTCTGTCTGTGAGAGCAGCTCATCCCCTGCTCCCAGACTGGGCTGTCTCCCCCAGGAGAGCCAAGGATCTCAGCGCTGAGCGGAGAGAGGCAGCAGGCATCGTAGCCGCTGCGGTCGGGCTGTGCTGTGCCAATATCGGCTCAGGTGAATGTCCCTCCTGAAAATCACCCCTGCCGAAGCTCCTGAAGCCGGTGGAAGGACTGCCCCTCCTTTCCTCCAGCCCTGAGCCGCACGGGGCAGCGCCTGGCTCCACGCAGCACCGCACAAAGGCGCTTTGTCGACACGATTAACTGGCAGACGTTCTCTTTCTGGAGCCTGGCAGCAGCCAGTCCTGCCTGCCCTCCTCCGGGCACCCTCCTCCCCCGGCTCCCCATCCCTGCCGCCACCCTCCGTGACAAGGAGAGCTGCAATGCGTGCTCTCTCCTCCTCACGTGTGCGCAACACGCGCGCACGGGCGTTGCCGCGAAGGGGAGCTTCCAAAGAAGGATGCGTTCCTGGTTCGGAACCGCAGCAGCTCCTCGGGGAGCCGCTAATCCCAGCCGGGGGCAAGCGGAGAGCACGACGGCTCCCGGTGACGCATCTTCTCCGGGGGTGCCGCGCAGAGGGACGTTAACGAGCTGCCTGCCTCCGGAGGTATTACCGCTGGCTCTGCGTGTCTGGCGCTCGCAGCCGCGGCCTCCCTGGGAGTTACAAACTGCAGGCAGGCTCCCTGACAGCCGTGCTCCCGTCGGCAAAGGAGCTCTTCCTCCAGAGAAACAGCGGCGTCACATGGATCCCATTAGCCCTCCGCTTAACATCAACCAGAACCAGAGACAACCACCAGCGCCGCCCCCGAGCCTGGCTCCGTCAGAGACGCTGCACGGCAAAAAAAAAAATTCTCCTGATGAAATCAGGCCAAAGCACTGCCGTGCCTGGCTCCAGAGCCCCGGGCGCAAGGAGGGCACGCAGGGGCCACATGAAAAATGTTACTTGGGAAGGGGGAATCCACCTAGGACAACACTTGGCCATCGAGTGCTTGCTTTTTGCTTTATGGATGGGAACTACCTGCACTCCATACATCACGGTGGCCAGCAGCCCCAGCGTCCCTGGCAGGCAGGGCGCTCTGATGGCTTTGCTGATATCCGAGGGAGCTGAAAGCAAGCCACCAAGTGTTTTTATCTCCCCGCCGTATCCCCATTTGTGCAAACCCACTTGAGCCCAGAAGCCTCCACGCTTCTGCGTCCGGGGCTGAGAGCTGCAATGGGTGGGATTGCCAAATTTCGGTGGCTGCACAGCCCGGCCGGGAAGTGTCACGGTGAGCAGAGGCAGGCACGGGTTAGCGGCCTCCAGTAGCTCATCTCAGCAGCCAGCGCTGAGCCCGGGACGCGATGATGATGCCGGGTCTAACACAGCCCACCCTGGCACGGCTCACGGCCGTGCTCTGTGGCACGCTCAGCCGTTTGCCACCGTCAGCTCAGGGTGATTAACGGGAGTGTTAGGCAATTAACTTTGTCACACTTGCAGGCTCTAAAGTCCCTCCATAACTCAGAGGCGACAGACGCGGTGTTTATTTTCTGCTTAAAGAGGAGTCAGTTGCAGGTTCCAAGGGAAAACAACCCTTCTCCAGATTTATAGCCCGGCTTCGAGGCAGAGAGTGGGACAAAGGAGCCAGTCAGTTTTAAAAGCTGAAGGCCAGGTCCTTGTCTGCAGAAACTGGCAGCAAGGAAGTGACTCTGTCAGCAGGGATTTGGTCCACGCCTTGTACAAGTCATTTTCTTTTAAGTCACCATCTCTGTCCCTGCCTGGATGGAGCAGGACCTGTGTGCAAAGGGCAGCAGTGACAATTACACCGTGGCCAGGCGCAGTCAAAGCCAGGTTAGGTCTTGCTGTGTCCCACAGCCCCGTGAGCAAGGCACATCTGCTCGTCTGTCACAGATTGTCTTTTTAGCTTTTTAAGTATTTGGAGGCAGGGGCCACAACCTGCAATGTGTCCAGTGCGAATCCTGCATCCGTGCTCCCAGCTGAGAGAAGGGCTTTGATTTTATCATTGGGCAGCACAGGTCTGGGATCTGCATGTGTCCCGCTGGAGCAATCCCTAGGACACCGCCATCCACCTCTTGTTTATGATGTAAAACTTCCCTGCCACGAGACAACGTGCCAACTCAGACAGTTCAACATGGCAGTGATGTTCGCATCGGAAAGCACATGGGCTTCTGCCTTTGCCATGGGCCAGTGGCTACCTCATGATGGGCAAGCAGGGAGGAGGATGGATTTGCATGCAGGTGTTACTCATCTTAGCAGCTATTTAATTTTTTTTTAGCTAGGAGATGTTTTCTGAGCTGCAATAGGCATGTTTTTGCATAAAACTGGTGCTTGGTGCCAGCCTATATTTGCATTATGAGTGAGGAGGGACACTGGGGACCAGAAAACTTGAACCAGAAACGGGGCTCTGGCTCACTAGTAAGGGTCCTGATGCTAACAGCTGATTCAAGGAATTTGCTCAGAACATCTGTATTTTGGTTGGAACCAAGAGCACCTTCCCAATCTGCTGCAACAACCTCAGTTGCTACACAGCGATCGCTTTTTATAGTAACATCTCCAAGGTCTCCGCCTCATTATCCCCATTTTAGAAATGAAGAAGTAAGCAAAGGGATGTGCTGTGTTTTGAATAAAGTCTCCTGAGAGACCAGCAGCTCATCACGGCTTTCCTGAAGGTCCTGGCCCTCCGGCCTTCCCACCAGACGACTGCTGGAATTGTCCCGCGAGCGACCCATCGCTCACGGGGCGGCTGACAGCTCCGCAGCTCCGCAGCGACTCCCTGACCCACAGCTGCTGCCGACAAGTTGACGGGAAAGCCCGTCTGCTATTAAGGTTAAAAATCTTGCCCATGGGGAGAGCAAAGTCTGACATTGCCTGCAGCATACTTCTCGCCTGGAGTTATTGCCTGTGGATTAGCAAAGGTCAGGGTTTAGTGCTCCAGCCCTTCCCAGTCTCTTCCTTTACTGCGGGTTAGGGCTAGACTTGACAATTTTGTTGATTTAGCCTGATCTGTAAGCACATGGAAAAATCCCACCCGCTCTGGGGGAGCCATGGGAGCAGAATTCCTTGAGCAGCTGTAATCGTACTGGCAGACGGAAAATACCCCACCCCTTGGCCGCCGCAGCGCGTTAGGGGAATTAACAGGATCCCTACGGCAAGAAAGCTCCTTATCAGCAAACACCGTGTTCTCCTGGTCCTGGCACCTTCTCTCCAGCAAGGCTTGATCCCAGCGTACCCTCAGCTCCTCCTTTTTCTGCCTTTTAGTCTTTTCATCTCTTTTCTCCCTCCCGCCCGTTTTCGTTTCGCCCTGACAACTTTTTTTTTTTTTCCTTTGCAGAATGTGGGAGGGATGAAAGCTGCAGATAATTAATAACCCCGGCACTTCTCAGCTCTGTCTTCCTGGGAGAACTCCGAGATTCCTGCTCCCTCCACCTCTGCCTCCCCCTCCAAAACTCTCCCTCACTTCCAGTCATGTGCTGTCTGTTCCCATCGCCTGATAAATCGCAGCTGGCGGCTCTTGCCCCGAAAGACTTTGCTTATTTTATGTGTGTGCTCGCGGGTAAGGGTTCCGTTTGAGCCAGGGACAGGGGACGGCTTAGCAGCAATTCTGGAGGTGGATGTCCCTACAGTTTATCCGGAGGCAACTCCCTCCATTTGCAGAAGCAGCTTCTTGATGTGGGTCTGTGAGGGCTTTGCTGAGGTTTTGGGTGAAGCCACCTTGAGGTAGTGGAGACTTCCCATCTCCCTGGCTCCAAGAAGAGCAGGAATCATTTATCCTCCCTCTTTCTCTCATCTTCTGCTCCTTCCAGCTGGTTTCCAGCAGCTCTGCAGGTCATCCAGGCTTAGGGCTCTCCTTTTTTGCTAGCTCCTGTTCTTTCTTTTGTCCTACCTCCTGCGCTTTCCTACCGTTGAGTTGGTTGGAAATGAGTGCTTTGTGTTGAAAAAGAGATTACCTAGAAAGGCAAAAGGCAGGACCTAAAGAAAGAGGAGGCTTGGGACAGCGCCTCGCAGAGGGAATGAATCAGTGCCTGCAACTACCTGAGCAAACAGCAGGAAACACAACAGGGAGAGGCCAAGGAGAAGCTGCCGATAACCTCTAATCACCTCCCAGGAGCCGCATGGTAAATTCAGTGCCGGAGCCGCTTGCGTGCAGGAGGGAGCAGCCCGGCAGTTGCTGAATCACTTCTGCTATCGCTCTCTCTGAAGCACGATTTCTCCCAAGCATCAATTTTGCAGAAGCCTGGTCACCAGAAACCCCCCCAGTTTCGCAGAACCCTGGAGCGTACGTGCAGGGACCGGGTCGGCGCTCCTCCGCGTAGCCAGATCAGTTTGGCCAGAGCGCAGCGGTTTGATGTTCTTAAGGTGAACATTGCATGGATAGAAAAGGAGCCGCTGACATTCCTGCGGAATGCTGGAAGGTCCCCCCTTTGGTTTGGAAACATCCTGGCCCACGAGGCTTGATGCACACCCCCACACTGTCCCCTTTCCTCATCCCATTCAAAGAATTCGGGACCCTGTGGCTTTTTCCCATTCATGGCCTTACTTTAACCTCTGTTACGGCGTTTTGTCTTCTCACCTCCTGCCTGGTGCCTGAGCCGTAAGACAAAGAGGTGTTTACACTCTGAGACTTCCCAGGCATTGAGGCCAGGGACAAGCAGCACAGCGGAGGGCGGATGAAACTGAACATTTCAACATTTTTTTCCATCTGTCCCTAAAACCAATATTGACCCAAGACCCCTGTGTGGCTGCTTTAGTCAAAGTTTTACCAGATAAAGCAGCTCTTGGGAGCATGGCCCCGTCCATCCCGAGCTCAGGTCCGAGAGGAGGCGAGGACACGGTTACCACCATCCCACCAGGACGGAGTGTCCCCTGCCTGGGTGGAGCATGAGGGATGCTTTTCCTTTGAGCAGGGCCAGACAAGAGGAAGGCTGGTGGCCTTTGTCCCCAGCCAGGACCAACCCACTCTGCTTGACGGAGATCCCCGGCTCGGGGGCTCGAGGAGTTGAGGGGCTGGAGCCGTCTGTACCGGGAGAAAGATTTTTCAGCTCCAAATTACATTCAATTAAGGAGTGCTAATGGGGCTGGGTTTGGCCTGAGCAATAAGGGAGCGGGGTCAGTGCCGAACAATATCCTGTTGACATCGCTTCTGAGGAGCAATTCACTGCGCAAGAGGAGAAGGGGCCTTGCTGAGACGCTCCTCAGCACAAAAACCTCAAAGAGGGCTTTGGCCTCTCCTCCTGCCTCCCCCGGGCTCCATTATCTGGCGGGGCCACAGTGAGGAAGAGGTGGAGGGGAGCAAGAGGGGGAAGAGCAGCCATTTCCCCCCTATGCTGGTGATCGCACATCCCCTTGGGGAGGGGGGGCCTGGGGTTTGGATAACCTGCCTCATTAGTGGCTGTATGACATCATTATCTCACATTAGCGACACTCTTCCAGAGGTAATTGGGAAGCCTCTGGAATGGCCCCGTGACCTTTAATTAATGCAACGGGGCCTTTTCCTTGTGCCATTCCTCACCCCGCCTCAAGCAGCTGCTTCTTGTTAAGATGCCAGAACAGGGGAGCCCGGGTCCCATGCCGGGATTTTCTAAGCCGCTGTCCCCCAGGAGAGAAATAAAAAGGTGCGCGAGCGGTCAGCTGCTCGTTTCAGCCTTGTTCATCCCCTTGCCTTGCTGCCGCCTGGGCAATGGCCTCTGGAGACCCGATGAGCCTGGCTCTCGCCCCGCTGAAGGGTGAGGATGGGGGAGACGGGCCCGGTCCTTTCGCTTGTAGAGGAAAGGGTTTGGAGGAGGCTCGAGGCGTCCAGCGGCCCCAGAGCCGCGCGCAGTAGCATGATGCTGCTTTTGGGTCGGGTAATGGTCCAGCCCCGGACAGGACTAGCTCCAGATGGGGGAGATGCAAGGTGGAAATGCAGTATGTTCTAAGATCATCTCGGCTATCAAAGCAAAGAGGAGTCCTACGCGCTGCAGCAAGAGGGAAGAGAAAGGCCGCGCTCCTCCCGCGCCTTTCATCTGGCTCCAGCCGAAACTCTGGTGCCTGCTCCTGCCTTTGCCATTGTTATTGTCTCTTCAGCTCGGTCTCAGCTGCTAAATCGATGGCCAGAGATTAGCCACTGGCAGCCCCAGGTAGCACGGAGAGATTTCCATTAGTGCAGCGCATGTGGGCTGTCATTATTATTTGCGCCGTTATTACAGCAGCGTCTGGAGGCTCCGGTCCAGAGTGGCACTTTGTTGTGCTTGGCAGGGTACGGGAGGGGAAAGGGTGCCAGTGCCGATGTGCTGAGCCGGCGACGGAGCTATTGCATCCCCGTTCCGCAGCCAGGACACTGAAACACAAGCAGAGAGAGCAAACCCCAGGCAAGGTCACGCAAAAAGGCTGGGGTGACCTAAAATAACACCCCAGACCTCCTCGTCTACTTTCCAGCGCGTGGGTCCTGCCCTTGCCAGTAAAAAGCCTGACTGGAGCTGGAAAACATAGTCTTCCTTAGCAGCTCAGGCCAGGATTTGCTGCCTTAAGTTATTTTCAAAGAAGCACAAGAATTTTTGCAGCATGCAAAGGAACTCAATAGCTCGAAAACACACGGTCTCCAGTCAGAACCGAAATAACTGCTATGCAAATACAAATGCAAGCTACACATCCACCCCGCTTACAAGGAACAGGGGGAAGAAATCTCTTGCTTTCAATAAGGGGAGGAAAAAATGTGCACTTCAAACCAGATTCCCAGATGTGGCGCGGGAAGACAGGAAGATGGGAAGAAATCACGGCTGTGGAAGGGTTCTGCTGAAGCGTTATTTCAAAGGCTGGAACAATAACATTTCCTCAAAAGACAATAGCCTGACAGAGGGAGGTGGGTGGATTTCTTTCTGCTCAGAGGCAGATTGATCCACGGCCAGCAAACTCCGTGCGGCGTGTGCATGTTTCGGGGCGGGGGTCTTTGTGCTGGGAAATACGGAGCTCTGAGCTTTGGGGGATGAAGAGCACAGGAGGAACCTGCTGTAAGGAAGATGCTCTGCGTTCACGAAGGCAGGATGCTCATCCAGCCCAAGGTGCACGTGGGGAGTGAGAACACGTTAGGGTGGCCAGCACGGACCCAACTTGTGTCCAAACAGCCATCAGCAGGGAGCAAGCGAAGGTGAGAAGACCTCTCCGTAGGACAGTGCTGTGTTTGGATACGCTCGCTGGCGTGTGCACGGCACAGTTAAACGGTCCTGAATCGCTCTCGGTCCCTAGTCACTGTTTACACTTTGCAGATAAGGCAGAGGAACTGTGCCCAGATGTTTCTGTTCCCTGACCACAGGACTACAAAGGCATTTTACAGCTGAGATCAGGGCTCGTGAAGGCCAGCTGAGCCAGCCCGGTCTAGCGGACAAGACCGGCGTGTGGGCCCCTGGAGCCAGCCAGGCTCTGATTTCTGATTTTGTCACCAAAACTGGGACACCAGTGATGGCTGGAACATCACGTCCCAGCCCTGCGCTTCTGCATCTCCTGTCACCTCGTGTCTGACTGTTCTCTCCGCGTCCCGCACAGCTTTTCTCCCTTGCGCTGGGCTCCCTCAGCAGAATCAGCCCCCCGGACAGGCAGGCAGGAGCTCTGGCTGTTACTGGGATGTAAATAAAGCTTTTTCCTTTGTCCTGACTTGGGCTTTACCCTGTTGCTCTACCGGGCTGTTGGGAGCCCTCAGAGCACACATGCTGCCTGAGGCACTGGAATGGATAATCAGGAATTGTTGTTGTGGTACTGGCCCAGCTCTAATCCTAATTTTGCCTCAGAAACCTCTGTAATAACCTTCAACCTGAGGAGGTGAGGACCACTGGTTGTTATCCTCCCGCCCGTGATCCTCTGTGGGGCTTTTGTATTCAAATTGTGGAAACCAATTAACTCCCTGGAAAGAGCTGTTCCGAGGATTGGGGCTTTTCATTCCCAGGTGACCGACGGCAGCGTATTTCGAAATGTGGTCAGGTCCTGGGGAGCCTTCAACCTGCAGAATGCTTTAGCTTTTTCGGCAGCGGCATTTGGGCTCCTCAGGCTTTGAGGGGTCCGGCTGCGCAGTGCCACGCTCCACAGCTGGCCCAAGCGCTGCTCTTCCTAGCCACAGCACGCAGGAGTACCAATAAATATTTGAGGATTCCGATTTTACAGCCCCTGCCTTGAGAGGGTTAACGCCGTGGGCTCTCCAAAGCTGGTTTAATTCAAGCCAGGCTGGAGGGATGCACGGGGCCTTTGCTCCGAGCCCTCCGGAGCGAGGGGGAGCAGAGCAGCCCAAGGAGCTACCGGTGTCTGTTGTGCTTGCAACCCGACCTCTCCTTTGCTCTTTGGAAGCTGCTGACAGTGGGTGGGCTGAGATCAGTGGAGTGGCCGATCCGCCGGGAGTTAGAATAACACAACCGCCCTGCCCCGTTCGGCTGGGGATAGGAGCCGTTTGGGAGGGGGGGGGGCAGCACAAGGGGGAAGAACTCGGGACCTTGAGGACGGACGGAGTCCTGCAGATGTGGAACAGCTTGCCTTTGGGGCTGGGGGTGGGAGGGGAGGCCCTTTCAACCCAAAATATAATTAATCAGCGTCCTGGATAGAAGGCGGAGATGCGGCTGCAGGTCCGGCTACTGTTGCCCTTTCCCAGCCCGCAGCCAGAACGGGGAGGGGAGAGCCTGGCTGAGTTGACGCTTGGTGAGAAAGGCTCAGGTCCTTCTCTCTTCCCGCATCGCATCCCGCAGCGCGCTCTCGCTCCCCAGGGCCGCGTCAGCGTGCTGGCCAGCAGTGCCTTCCCCTCCACTGTTCCAGCCCAAGGCAGCCTCTCTCCCTCACATCACCGTGTTGGGTCCAGGAGAAAAAAACACCAAAGAAGTGGCCCAGGACACCAGCTCTCGGGGTTTGGCTTTATGCCTTTACCGCATGGATCTGAGGAACTCCTCATCCCCAGCTGGGCTTGCCCAAAATACCTTTATTTTTTTTTGCTAAGCGCAGATGTAACAGCTGGTTAAACTGGGCCCCAGGATTGGCAGATGATGGATATCGCTGCCTCGCATCACAGCAGCTCCTCAGAGACCCGCTCCAGGCACCCACGCGTGCCAGCGTGGATCACTGCACGCCTAACGTGGCAGCACAAAGCGCGACAGGCTGGCCACAGAAATTCCCAACAGGCACAAGTCAGTATTTAGCAAAGCCTCTGCTCTTCCAGACTTTGGGAACGTGGCTTTTCCTCTGGAGGCACCACAGCATCTGGATGGGATGCTCAGGAGGGGTTAGCTTCCCCTGCACCCCTCCCTTACAGCCTGCAACCCTGACTGCTCTAATACCATTACAGACCTCGTGTCCTGGACATCTAAGGTCCCTTTTTCAGGGTTAGCATAGACCTGTGCGTCAGGAGGTTAAAAATCTAGGGAAACCGCTAACTTTCTGGCTGTAAGTGACATCTAGTGGAAATGGCAGGAAAAATGAGCTCCACAGGTAAAACCCTGATCCTGTTGGATTCATTCATTCAACCAGTAAAACTGATTTCTGTGAGCTGGAACTTCAGCCCAGCAGCCTCTTTGCAGGACTTGTAAAAAAAGTAGAATAGCTCTATCTGTGGTGGCTTGGCACACTCGGTTTGTCTCAGGTCAGCGAGTGACGTGGAAAGCGAGATGGGAGTGAGGTGACAGCCCTTACGGCTGCTGGTCCGGAGCCAGAAACACTAAACCCCAGCAGATCATGCACCGGTCTGGTGTTGCTATGCTGTAATTCGGATTAAAACAAGGTCGTGGGCTAACGTTGTGCCACTATGCTTCACGTCGTTCCAAGTTCTTGCCTTCTCCTCCAACAGCTTGTGATGGCTCCTGTGACCAACACGGCTGCATCCTGGCTGGCTTCTCCATCTGCGCATCGCGCTGGGGCGGGGGACGGTGCCCCTCAGCCCCTTGGGCACTGAGAGCGCCCGGAGAGAAAGGCAAAGCCAGGGAATTGCAGAACCTTCCCCCTTGGGGATGGTGAGTCCAGGGTCATGGCTATTGGTGTCCCATCTGTCCTGTGCCTCTGCGTGCCCTGTTCACCCCATCTCCTTTTTCTTTGCATAGGAGGGGGCTGCCCACTGCCACCCCGGGAAGGGTCCATCCAGCCGAGGAGATGTGGGCTGAGGTTGTTCTGGTGTTAGAGCAAAGCCAAAGCTCGCACGGCAACCCGAAACCCAGCGAGACTTGGATTAGCAACCCGAAACTCGGGCCAGGATGCAAGCCTTTTGGAAGAGCTTGGCAGAGTTTCAGGCGAGCGCGGGCTGGGTTTCAAGCCAGCTCGGGCTGACCTTTGAGTGAGCCCGCTGCTGGCTGCTGGGGAAGCATGGGCCTGAATTTTAAGAGAGCCTGGGGAGTGAGTTTCAAGCCAAAAAAAAAAAAAAAACAAAAACCACCCAACCCAAAGTAAAACAGTTAAAAGGTTTAGGCAAAAACAATGCAGACCTCTTATGGTTTGGGGGCGATCATTCCTAGCTGCTCACCTGCCCCCAAACCAGCAAAACCAGACTGGTGGTTACAGCTTCATTGCACTCTGAGTTTCAATGCAGACTTAACCCCTTCCTCAGCGTGGGGTAACACTGCTCCCAGGGTAGATCTGAATTCCCTGTCTGCTCTTTCCCCATCACCAGGGAGGTCTCGTGGCCCTTAGCGCTGTGAGGTCAGAGCCGTACCGGAACGGCTCGGCATTCCCTACTCCGGACACAACGCGCTGAGCTGTATGTGTGACAGTTTGTACCTCACGGGAATTTATGGAAGGGGAGAAATGAATCAGATCAGGGGGGAGATCACAAGGTGGAAAGGCTGGTGCTGTGAGAGCAGGAGACCAGAGGCCAGGGATCAGCCAGAGATGGGCAGATAAGGTCATGCTGCATCAGCAACCGAGGCCGAAGGATGGCGATTGAGCCAAAGGGGAAGAAGGGATGAGAAAATGGGCACAAACAGAGCTGTCTGTCCCAGGCAGTGCGAAGCAGCAAGGGCCAATGTAGTCCTTCTATTCCCATTACGGGTTTGGTTTTTTTCCATTGCTTTTCCTGCGAACTCATCACTCTCTTTCTCCCCTAACACACAGCATGTGATGGGTCTCGATCAGGACAGGGAGGACGTGTTTGTAATCAAACCCACATTTCTCAGCCTTGTCTGCGCCGTCTTGGCAGCGAATTCAGCCAAAACCCCCGTACTCGTGATGCTTTAGTGCTGATTTTAAAAGCTCCGGGAAGGTAGAATATTCCCAAATGGAGTTTCCTGGGTAGGAAATTGCTTATCTTAGCGTATTAGTCCGTACAGGTCTGACAGCTCCCTTCCTCCCTGCCAGTCTTTTGAAGTCCCTTTGCACTGGGAATAAGGAGCGTGGAGCCTGAAGCCACAGAAGGGGTCTTTGTGCCACAGGAATGCCCCTCTGTGGCACTCCCCGTTGTCACGCCTAGCTGCCTTTTCCACGCCCTTGAGTCTGGCTCTGTCTCCCACACCGTGTCCCGTGTTGTCAAGCAGAGAGGGGCCTCATCTGCTGCTTTATTTCAGGCCCTTCTCTAATTACACGTTGACATTAGTTATTTATATAATGGCCTTAATACCAAAGCGGCAATGCGGGAGGTGGCGGGGTGGCCTGTGCCCACCTGCCCGCCGCTCGGCAAGCGGCATCCGCGGATGGTGTTGGTCCGGAGGTGCTGGAGCAGCCCCGCAGCATCCCAGCATCTGGCATCAGCTCCTCTGGAGATAGCTCTGCAG
Source organism: Tetrax tetrax (assembly GCA_009806455.1). Classification (NCBI taxonomy): domain Eukaryota; kingdom Metazoa; phylum Chordata; class Aves; order Otidiformes; family Otididae; genus Tetrax; species Tetrax tetrax. The sequence goes on from WHYT01017829.1 coordinate 19,505, forward strand.
CATCCCAGCATCCCAGGGATCTCCAGCTCTGGAGAGCCGGAGCCAGGTATCCCAGAGAGGCGTAGAGTCACGCACCGCGAGCCAGAAGGTAATCGGAGACCGTCTGCCCAGCCTGGATGTCCTTCACAGATGGCGTAACACCCCTTCTCCAGCCTGTGTGGCTCGGAGCAGCGTGCCTTGCCCTTGAAGTCCATGCTTCGCTTTTTTACGGCCCCGCCAGAGAAAGGCAGGGAAGCGCTCGCAGATGTCTAATTTCCCCAAGGACGGTGTGTGGGTTTTACCCTGGACGGCTAAATAAATACTGGGATGTCTCCTGCGCCGAGACTTGTTTGTGTCTCCGAGGCCGGGGTGGGACGTGTGGTGGGGTGTGTGCAGTTCCTGTCGGGTTTGGTGTGCGGCTGCTCCAGCGCTGGGTTTTAAATGTGACACTGATAACGCGGGCCGCCAGCCCGCTGCTGGCTTCCAGTTCCGTCTCGCTGCCTCTGGCTCTTTTATGTTCTCTGCTGCGGTTTGCGAAGGCAGAGTTTAAAGGTTTCTCTGACTAACCCTGGCTGCTGGACTCAAAGGGAAGGAAGTCGACTGCAGCCAAGAAAAGGAAGCCAGTTGGTTTCCCTTCTGCGTCTGCGAGCGCGTGTGAGGGGGAGAGGGAGAAGGGTGTAGCCAGATCAGACACCAGATAGGATGGGAAGACAGCAGACCTCTTTCCTTCCATATTTTCTCGGCTCGATGAGCTCCCTGCGTGCGTCAGCCCAGAGCATGGAGAAAGGAAGTGTGTCCTGGTCAATATTTATCTGGCGGCATGGGGGCAACGCGCTTCAGCTCCGGCTGCACGCTCCTGGCTCGCTCCCTGGCAATGCAGTGCGTGCAGGCAGCCACGACGGGGAGCTTCCTTCCCGCAGGATGGCGGGTGATGGCAGGACAGGGGAAAGAGCCCAGCTGCCCTCCAGGTTGTGGGGCAGGAATTGGGTGCTGGCCACTGGACCCTGCCTTCCCAGAGCATGCGGGGCGGCGTGGCCGGCATCCCAGCCCCATCAAGGACCCCCAAGGTGGATGCAGCGCACGTGGGTCCATCTCGGTTCCCACAACATCTCCACGGCTGTCCATCTCCAGTTTGGGGTCTACCAGCATCCCGATGACCGCAGGGGTGGCCAGAGCCTCGGGGCAGCACTGACCCCCCTTCAGAGGGAGCAGGGGCTGGAGCAGGGTTTGGGCTCACGTTCACGGGCACCGCTCTGCAAGCAGCTACTTCAGGGCATCTATTTCTGGCCCCTGGGACAGGGGAGGGCACATGGTGGGAGGCAGGCTCCGGGGCTCGCGGGAGATGAGGGCTATTTCTGGCTCTGGTTGCTGACCTGCCAGGCCATCCTCCAGCGGTCGCTTCCCCTGTAACTCCCTCGTGCCGGGCTCACCCCAAATCTCCCACCCAAGGCTCCCTCCGCCACCCACACCAGATACTCCCGGGCAGCGTGGGACGGCTGCCGCGCACCGTGCAGGGTTTGTCACAAGAGCGTGATGCTGGCTGTGATCTTTTGATATAAACCTGCAGCAGGCTGGCAATAAGTGCCCTAGGAATGCCACCAAACAGGCAAACGATGCCCCTGAAGCACAGCTTTGTCACCCTAGAAATGAAACCTACAGACTGAGGCAAAGACTTGGTACGTTGAGAAAATAGCAGCATTGCCATCCAGATTTCACACTCCGGCTTGTGCTGTGAGTTCTGTGGCCCAGGCCCCTTCTCTGCCGGCCATCCCAGGGCAGAAGCGAGCGATGGGCATCAGCAGTGGTCCCAGAGACCCCAGAGGCTGCGGGACAGCAACGCATTGGCCGGCACCCTCACATCTTCCCCACCAGCTTCTAAATATGGGCCTGCCCTCTCCGAATCCATCACGCTCAGATCTCAAGTGACACCCTGGGGAGTGCGGGGGGGGAGGGTGTCTATTTTTGGCCCCTGAATGGTTCTGTGCTGGAGCCCAACTCTCTGCCCCCGTCAAGGGTACAGCATCATGTTGTGCTGGGAGGATTCCCCTGCGCAGCTCTTTGAATGGCCCCATCACCGGCTTCGACTGTGGTACAGGTAGGATGTGCGATCTCTCTGCTCCTTCTCCTGCCGCTGGATCCCCTCTGCTAGTTTTGGGCTCTGTGGCATCTCCCACCCCAAAGCCATGGCTATGGAAGGGGCCGGTGAAATGTCCTCGTTTGGACTCTGCTACCTTCGAGCATGATGCCGTGGCAGCAGGGATGCTCAAGAGCGTAAATCCCCCACTTTTTAAAATGGGTTGTAGGCAAGAGGAGAGGGAAAGGGGTGTGTGAGGGGCGATGCTGCTGCGGAGAGGATCCCAAACCCGCTGTGCTCTGGGAGCAGAGACAGAAGGGACCTGAGGGGGGTAGTAGTGATCTCTCACTGCTGGCTGGGTTACAGTCCCAGCTGGATTTCAGCTGGAAACCAGTGAAGATGAGTGAATGCGGATGGTGGGGAAGCAGGGCAGGAACCTGGGGGGAAGGGGTTAGGGGCACACACCTCGGTGATGTCTGCTGATGCTGGTGACCCCTCCTCATGCCCTCATCTCTCCGGCCTCTCTCCCCTTGCTTTGCTGCTGCAGGCATGGATGACTTTGAGTACAGCATCCAGCTGAACGACAGGGACTGGGCTGAGTTCTTCTTGGCGTCGGAGGAATGCAACCTAGCGCCGGCCGCCCTGGCCACGGCCGAGGAGCAGTGTCTCAGTGACATTGAACAAGGGGACGGCGTGCAGGGGAGGGACCGCTGCCCCGGCTCGGATGGGCAGATCGCAGCGAGGGTGGGCAGCGGGCCAGCGCCTGGCACGGGAAGCTGGACCTCACGTGGGGTGCCCAGAGACGCCTCCCCGCGCTGGCCCGCCGGCGGGCACCTCGCCCTGCCGGACCTTCTCTCGGGCAGCGAGGACGAAACGGACCTGGGCTCGGTCGGCAGGTTTCTGTGCGAGAGCGACAAGCCCGCCTGCCCTTCGTCCGCTCCAATGCCCAGCACCCAGGGCAGGCAGCCGTCCTATCCTCCCGCGGCCGCCCTTGCCGGCAGCGCAGCTGAGAGCAGCCCAGGGCAGGACGCGGCATGTGAGGTGGCAGCACCGCAGCCGGCGTCGGCGTTGGAGAAAGGAGCAGCCGGTGGCAGTCAGGCCATGGATCCTCCCGGCCACCCAGCTGGAACAAGCACCCCTGAAGAAGGAGGCGACGGAGGAGGGGAACAGCCCCATTGCAGCCCGACAGTGGCACAAGGCAGTTCATCGGCGCTGGCTGCCTCCCCAGAGAGTTCGGCAAGGAAAAGTCTTAGAGGTGCTTCCCGCTTGGATCCCGGGCTACGGGGACCCCCGCGTGACCACCCCCCGAGCCCAGTCCTGGAGTCTGCACCCGGAGCGCCTGGCTGCCCGCCGCAGGAGGAGGCGAGCAGGGAGAGAGCGGGCACCGAGCCGAGTTCTCCGGCTGGCTCTCCGGACGTCGTGAGGCCCAAGGTACCGGGACAGCTGAGGAAGAGCCGCAAGCAACGTGGAGCCAGCGCCGTGGAGGCAGCCCAGGGGGACAGGGAGCCTGCGGGGGCTGCGGTCGCCGTGAAGGCACCTTCAAGCTCCCCGCTGCTCTCCCGAAAAAGCAAAGGGAAGGAGAAGGCAGCCAAGCCAGCTCCGGTGAAACTGGGGAGCGAGGAGGCAGGGGAGAGCAAACGGCCAGTGCCCAGCGCTGGAACGGATGAGGGCGATGCAGCCGTGAGCGCTCCCCCGAAGCAGAAGGTGAAGGAGCCGGGGGTTCAGCCCCTGGGGAAGGCGAAGGCCACCAAACTTTCAAAGCCAGGGCAAGCTGGTGGCTTGGGGGTACGTGACAATGTGCCGGCGATCCCTGCCAGCGCAGCCGTGGCTTCTGTGGGAGAGGCATGCCCGGAGGAGCCAGAGAAGCTCCTCCATCCCAAAAGCGTGGCGGCTTTCGGAGGGGATGCTGCTGAGGGAGCTCACGGGGAGCCGGCGGCTGAGACCCCCGGGGAGCTGGGCCCCCCTTGCTTTGCAGCCGGGGCCTTGGCGAGGGCAGACACCCTGGATGTGACTTGGCCTGAGATGTACGAGTATTTGTTCTGCGACTCCCAAGGGGAAGAAGAAGGAATGGGGAACGCAGCGGAGGAGGAGAAAATACCCTTGGAAAGGGAAATGTCCTTGCCTGAACTGTATGAGTATTTTTTCAATGAACCAGAAGGAAACAGAAAAAAGGTGAAGGGTAAAGAGAGAAAGCGAAAGAAGCTCAGCAGCTTGGACCACACTCAGCTGCGAAATGAGGATCCCAGTTCGGCTCCAGTCAAAGACTCCCTGGTAATCTCGGTCCCTGAGGTGTACGAACACTTCTTTCCAGATGGGCCTGGAAACAGGGTGGGCTGGAGAGGGATTTTCTCCATTGCTCCAGCCTCTGAGGTGAAGAAAGCAGTGGGGGCTTTGAAGTCCCTCCTGCAAAGGCCGATGCGTCTCGTCAGAGGCCAAGCCCCAGCCCCTCAGGCTCTGGTGCCGAGAGGATCTGGAGAGAAGCTCCCTCTCGTCCCGCTGGCTCCGCTGGGAAGAGGCCAGGCACGGCCGGAAGGTTTGGACATGGCACTTGCACTGACAGGTAAAGCGTTCTTCATGGCCCCGGCTCGCTGCTGCGCGTAGAGATGCGCCCCTGCCTTGCACGGTGTCCCCCGTTCCCACCGCCCCTGGGAAGCCTGTCTGAGGTGACGGCACGTTAACCGTGCCACACGGCAGCCCTGGGCTTTAGCAGGGCCAAAGCTGCCGCCGTGACACGCCGCGGTGCCTTGTGCCTCTCTCGTGATGCTCACGCCGTCCCTGTGCCAAGCGCTTGCTGCCGGCTGGCTCCCGGTGCTGCAGGAGGCGGGGATGGGGAATTTGGATATATCCTGCGGATAACTTGCTTCGCTCCCCGCAAACTCCAGTCTTGGGGTAGGGGTGGGCACCACAGCCTGCGTGGTGAAGCTCAGTGTGGCCCAAAGTCCTGTCCCAGCTGATTTGGTTGTCCCCCTGAAAGGATATCACTCACTGTAGAACTAATCTATTCTTCTGCACTCTGCCCAAGAAAAACTTACGGAAGCGGATAGAGGCTTTAAACGCGGCTGGTGTGGCTGTAAGGTCTGGTAGAGACAGGAATCCCCCACCCCAGTGCCATCCAACTGCCTGAAGAACTCCATACCTGTATTTCTGATGGGGGAATGAGTGGCAAAGTGGCAAAATTCTTCTGTGCCAAAGATTTGTGTCCCGGAGATAAGGCGATGGCTGCTGAGCTGCCGCCCTGGAGAGGCTGGGCTGCTGATCGATCTAATATTGGTCAGGAAAAAGGTGTGCACGGAGTGGGACGCACCCAAGGCTTCCAGCTGAAGGTGGCCAGGGGGATTTTAAAACCCACACTTATTTGAAAAACCCTCCTGAGACCTCAGCTGTTACCTGAACGTTGGCTGTTCCTGGAGGCAGGAATAAAGGGAGAGCAAGGCTGACCCCCGAGGACAGCCAGTGTATTTACCTTAAAGCTTATATGATGCTTACGGCCACGGTGCCTCACCGTTCATATTAAAACCAAACAATGAATGACTCATCCCAAAAGGAGCCTCAAAACAGAGCTTCCAGCCTCCTTGCACAGAGGAAAAACCCCTTTGCCACGGTTGTAGCTAATTAATAAGCCAGCTTTAATTAAAAGCCTGCTCAAATAAACATAGGAGCGAAAATAAACGATTCTTGCAACACATCTTTAAGTTGTGCTAAGCTGGAATGCCAGCGGAGAAAGAAAGGCAGAGCATTTGGGGCTGTGTCCCCCCCTGGACCTAGCTGGGAGTGAGGGGGGGTCTGCGGAGCGATGCTGAGCGCCGCTCCTTTGCGGGGGGCTGCGTGCATGTCGGGGCCGTTGTCTCGCAGAAAAGGGGACCCTGCCCAGAGGGACCTGCCTGCAGCCCCAGCGCATCAGCAGCCACGATGCCGATGCCTCTCTCCTAAATCTACTCCCCGCTCCCAGGTGGGAGGCAGGCAGGGATGTGGCGAGGCGGTCAGAGGCCCTCAGGTTCTTAACAAAGTGTAAAAACTGCAAAATGTGCCCCTCTCCTTAGGAAACAGACCCGAGCCCTAAAGAGACCTGTTTGACTTGGTCAATGGTGAAAAAACGTCTTCTGGGAGGGAAAACGTGGTGTATTTTTTGGGAAGGGCACAGGACTCGCTGCCCCAGAGGGACAAGAGCCTTCTGCGGCAGAAGAGGCAAGGTAAAACCCCGAACCTCTCGCTTTTCTTCTCGCAGGGAGGCCTGAGGCTCCGCTGGCGCTGACCCACAAAGACATGTGCCTCGTCTTCTGCGCCTTTGCCTCCTGGGCTGTGAAGACCTCTGACCTGCAGGCTCCAGATGCCTGGAAAACCAGTACGTAGGGTGACCAGCCTGGAGGGAGAGGGGTGGGAAGGTGGTGGGATGCTAACACACCTAACAGTGCCTGTGGGAAAATGCAGTCATTTTTCCTGCTTTTCAAAAGCATCCTGTTGCTTTCTAACACCTTCTCTCTCCTATAGCAAGGGCAATCCTGGTTCCTACTCACTTACGTTGCCCTTTCCCCACACAAAGTGACTCCTGACCTGAGCTGAGCCATGGGACAATCTGTATCCCTAGCTTTGGTCTCGCTCCATCCATCCTCTGCCAGGGACCAGGACCAGTCTGTCAGGGGAAGAGAGGCTTCTTTAGCATCCGTGCTGGCCAGAAGCTGAACCAGGGCCTTGAGCATGCAGCTTTATAGTCCTTCATCTCAGCCGGAGCAAGCGTACATATTTTTCTAACATGCCATAAAGGCGTAATCTTCTTTCTAAACACAGCTTAGCTGAAGTATTATCCTGGTGCGCCGGGTCCTGCAAGCAAACAGAGCCCAGCCAGTTCCTCTCCTCTCCAACCACAGCATTTGAATAACTGGTGGGGAGAGAGGAAGCTGGGGCAGCACGAAGGAGCTGACACGGGTCGCTGGATGAGCGGGGCGTGGGACGGCGAGCAGCTGAGCGCAGGGTCCGTGGGCTCCGAAGAGCCCCCGCCACCGGGCGAGACGCCGGGGCCAGGGCTTCCTGCTGCTCGTCCCGGAGAGGAATGTTCCCCACTAAGGTCACACAGGAAGCTGACACCCCGGGGCTGAGAATAGCTCGTTAGCTAAAGTTGCTCAGTGCAGTCGTCACAAGGAGCTTTTGGCCAGCTCCTCCTTGCCTTCTTAGTATTAGAGGGTAGACGTGGTCTCCGAGAGGGTGCGAAAAGCGGGATATGGGCCTCGTGTCCTCCGGATTGCGTAACCTGGCGTGCAGCAAGCACCACAGCGAGAGACAAGTTTGACATCCTGGACCAGTGGTTCTCTTTTGGCATTTTAGGTCCCAACAAGTTGAGTTTCCCTGCCTGTGTCCCAGGCTCTAACACGTAAATCAAAATCAAAGCCTGAATTTAAACTGGGAAGTCCAAAGGCATGGCTTGAGTTCCCAGTTTCGCTTGGGCACTGGTCAGGGGAATTTGACCTCTTTTATAAGCCAAGCTAAAAACATTAGCTGAAAGGACAGAGAAAATCTTGATTCTGTGTGTCATCTCCATTAGTTATTTTTTGTATCTCTACATTTTCTGATTTGGGGTCTTTTCTGCTTGTGGCTGGGATCAGAGCATCCACAGAAAACCCAAAAAACACTATTTTTCTTGGCATCTTCCTGGTCCAAACAGAAGCAGAAAATGAAGGGACTGTCCTCAAGCCCTGGTGACGTTTCCTACTGTGGCCTTCTCCTCCAAGACTAGATCCATTAGATCTCCTCATGGACCTGTATATCTGACCACCGCCCGTCTCTACCATGCATGAATTCTTTGTGTTTCCCTTAAAAACAGCCATTTCTTGTGAAACGGTGGTGGGATCCAGGTGCCCAAACTATAGGACCAGATGTGGTCAGCGAGGCTGTAGGCAGCTCAGGATGGAACATGTGGTGGGGATGAAGAGCAAAGGCAGGAGGGGTCTGAGAAAGGGAAGAGGGTGACCCCCTTAGGTCCCATGGACCAGAATGAGCCAAGCAGCTTGTGATCTTCAAGTTTGGAAAAATATCTTCATGTTTGGAAGAAGCACCCAGACTCACTCTGGAAATGTGTTGGGCTCTTTTCCAGTGTTCCTGGCAAGTTTTGGCACTCTTTCTGCCATCCGCTACTTCCGAAGGCAGGTCAGAGAAGGACACCCCCGGACCTAGGCTCGGCGCACACCAGAGGTCAGGCGACAGCGGAGCAGAGGATGGGGACTTTGTTCTTGGGCAGCATGAGAAGCCTGGATCCCCAGCACCAAGACTTCTCTGGATCCATCCTTAAACGGGACAGGATGTCACGGGAAGCAGGATCCTTCCAGTGACAGCCATTTACCATACGGTAGGCAGTTTGTACCTGTACTGGACAGAAGAGGAGCCCGACGTGGGCTGGCTCTGTTCTTTCTTTACACACTTCTTGCATACTTGTGCTATCTCCTAGGAGTAGTCACAGTGTCTGTTCCAGGGCGCTGCTTGTCCGTCCTCCCCGCTGAAGTCACCCGGTGGCAAAGGAAAGGCGCTGAGGTGGCGGAGGGAGGAGAGAGCAAAAGAAACCAGGAAAGTGCTTCGTTCCTAGGAAAGGGTTGGGGTATCTGTGAGGGAAGAGAGGAGAGCGCGTTGGGGAAGAGCTGTCCCTCTCCAAACACGGTGCTTTGCGAAGCGTGTGCTGGCTGCGGATGCGATGTTTGCCCGGCAAGGACGTGTCTCCTCCCGAAGGCAGAGGATGGGCAGGCGTCGTGCAGCCAGAGCCAGGGGAAGGGGTGGCTGGGAAGGGCTCTGCAAGGGGGGAAAGGGGATCCAGGGGCAGCAGGAAGAGGGGCTGAGCTCAGGGAAGCCTCAGGAAAAAGCCCTGACAAGGACAGGAGCGTGTCGGAGAGGAGGAAGAGGCACATGTACGTGTTTGGCTCTGATAATCACCAAGTGAAGGGGCTGGGTGTATCACTTGGTCCCTCCGCTGCCTCCCATCCTAGGGACATACAGTGGGACTTGATGGTCTGGTTGGACTTGATAATCTTGGACATCTTTTTTAACTTTAAAGATTCTGTGATTCTATGAAAGCTGGCCAGGAGCAGATGCCGGGTGAGGAGGTGGCGTGGTTGAGTGTATAACCTGGTGGGGCTGGAGGGGATCCAGAATGGAAGGTGAAGTGAAGAACAAGGGAAAATGAAAACTGGTTCAGTTTCTTCCCGGTCTCTAGTGCCTTCCTGATCACTCAAGGGCATTACTCATGAGGGTTTTTCTTCACTCTCAGCACTGATAACAGCACGAATGTGAGATTTGTTTAGCACTTAGGGACCAGATCCACAAAGGTACTGGGGGAAACCTGCCCGGAATACCTATGCGGATCTGCCTATGAGCTTTATAGGAACACTGTGGCAATGCTTGTCTCACGGAATCGGAGAGGAGAGGTTCAGCTCTTTCCTTGTAACGCAGAGTGCCATGCAATTTTAATGTGTGCAGGGCTGTACCGTGTATTATTGTTGGTAAGAGCGCACCGTACAATGTGAGTTACGTAGCAGTAATAGTGAGAGGGAGATGTACAGGCTCTATATGGACTATAGCAGCTGTATATCCAGTAAGAGATGTGTGGAGGAGGAGAGCAGATAAAATATGCTGGAAGCTTCTAATAAAGATCTATCTCATTTAATACTTTTGTGTACATTCCTGTGGCTGCACTGTTTGCGTGTGAAACTGAGTTTCGAAGAATGAAAACCCAAGTCGTTGCGTGTGCCCTCTGTCCCCTCTCAGGACTCGAGCAGAGGCCCGCTCCTGCCAGCCCTCCAGCCAGCTCTGGGGCCCCCCAAACAGACCCATGAGCACCAGTCAGGGCCCAATGGCACTGAGCATGGCAGCATCAGAGGTTTGCCAAAGGGAAGGGGTCTCAGGGGGCTTGGGCTCTTCTTGCCCAGGTCCTCACGCAGAGGCAAGTCCCCAGGGTAAGGGATGTGGCTAAATCCTGAACAGTCACTGCTGACTGCTTGTTGGGATTGAATTCTTCCAGTTTTGTGCTTTCTACCCTAGTCACACAGATCTGGAGGAAATGATGCACCACTGCAGGTGCAGGAATAGTAAATTTCCCTCCCAGCCATGTGCAGTGGTCCCAGGCGCAGTGCTGGCCGTTAATAAGTGATTGTGCTGAAAGTCACTGAATTTAATAGTGGGATAAATGGCTGGGGGAGCTGTTCTGGTTTGTCTCAGCGATGGCAAAGCTGGCCTGAAGATCTCACTGGAATGGGGAAGGTTTCTGGCCAGAAATCATAATGTTGAGGACATCAGCTGCCCCCAGGAAGTTTGGATGGGGCAGGGCTCTGCGCTGGGATGTGGGGAGTGTATGTGTACCTGTATAACCCAGACCATTTCTGAGCAATGCCCTTGCTTTGGAGACCTCAGCTTCCCTGGGGAAGAAGGTCTCAGTGTCTCTATCCTTGTGTCCAAAACTTCATGCTAAGTTTATTTTCAGGAGGGTCCAGGACTCACGGATGCTGTAGGTAACCTCTACCAGCCAGTTCCCTGTGCCTGTCCGTGGGAATCGATGTCTGATCCTTTAGGGCTTGGAGACATCAATATGATTTGCCACCTCTCCCTGCTAAAATTTACGGAAGGGGCTGGAAGATCCATCCTGTTATGGGTGCATTTCAGAAGAAGTGGACGAGATAAATATTTCAGCAGGCAGAAGTTTTCAGTCCCCTGCAGAAGAGAAGGGAAATATTGAAAGTTCTCGCTGGTATCAGGAGGTCAGGTCTGGGAGCGTCTGCTGTGCTCAGTCAAGCAGCAGTGTCTGCAGTGTCCTTCAGAGAAACCAGTGCGGGCTCGTCTGCAATTTTAATGCTTGGTTTGTTCTCCGACCTTTTAAGCTCTCTCCTCTCCCTCCACGGTGAGGGCATCGTGCCTGGATGAGAGGAGCCAGGAACTCACCATCTTTTGCAATAGCAACGACCTTTTCGGCACATCCTCGCCAGGGCGAGACCGCTTCCACTTCATCAGCGAGCGCGTCAACGCTGGAGGTGGGAGCCGTGCCATCCCACCCCGCTTCCTCGCCCTGCACGTAGCTCCCACATCTGACGCCTCGTTTTGCCAAGCCGATGAAAAAGTCAGGCAGGTGCACCCTCAAGAGCCGCCGGCTCTGTATTTCATTCCTCCCTGTGCCATCCTGGAAGAGGGCTGCATCTCTCCCATTTCTTCCGCAGCAATCGGTTTTCCCAGAGCAGCTCCTTCGCTCTTTATTTTTTGCCTCATCTCTCTGCAACGGGACCAGAGCAAAGTTCCCGTGGGCGCTTCTGCCAGGCCGCGTCAGAGCGTTGTCTGCCTTCTCCCCGCGCGTCGGAGAGATCGCTGAGGGCTGGCGGTGCGGTGCCGGACCAGGAGACATCAATGTGATTTGTCACATTTGAAGAGCAGAGGGAGCAGCCACCTCCCTTCCACCCAGGACCGACAAATACCGGTGGCTTGGTGGAGCGCATGACATTTTGGTGGATTCCCCCACCCACAGGGCAGTCAGGGAGTTGCTCGTAACAAACCAGAGCAATTCCTGCACATCTTCGGTTTAAAATAGAGGGAGGTACATTTTTAAATACAGTTTTAAAATAGAGGGAGGTAGATTTAGATTAGATATAAGGGAAAAAAAAACCCCACCTCTCTGCTGTTAATGCTTTGAGCAAAAGAAGTTGGAAATTGTGGCTTGGAAATCAGAAAGCAGAGAGGAAAAACAGAGTTTCAATAGCTGCTCTGGTTTTCCAAGTTCAGAAGGGACCCGATTTGGGACATTGGGGGTGGAGAGATCATTTCTCAGAGGGTGAATTGTTGGCAGCTCCTATCATCTCATGCCTCTGCGAACGAAGACGCAGCTATCCCATGACCAAGCTGAGCGGTGGGCCGCGTGTGGGCCGTGCCGGCAGCCCCAGAGCACCAGACCTGCGCTTTTGTGGGTGACCTGCTTCAGATCACATTTCTGCCGCAGCCGGGCTGCGAAGGATTAATCAATTTTTCAGGAAATTAGAGGTATTTTGTGGGTTCAAACACAGCCCTGTTCCCACCTGCGTCAGCATCTGGATAGGAAACCATCAGGGGAAAACCAAAGGCCAGCAAAATCAAGGGCTCAACAGGGAAACCAGGCCATGCCGGGGAGCTTGGGTGTGGTACTTCACCCATCTGATGCTTATAGGGGCTGGTTTGGAAACATTTGGGGACTTGCACACACACATAAATTGTTCTGCGTGAATTACAGCAGGCTAGCAAAGCCATATAACATTCTAAAGTAGGGACGGAGAGAGGGAGAGCAGGAAAAAGTGCTGCTTCTAGGGGAGCTAAACCCAGCCAGCACGGGACCCTCAGGTCCTGCGTACACCCACAGCCCTGCTCTCTCGGTGCAGCCCCCCAACAGTGCCCGTTGGCTAAGGGCACGCTCACGTTTCATCCTGAAATGCCATGTTCTGTGCCAGGCAGCGGCTGGAAGCAGCTCCGCTCTGCCCTAGAAGCACCACAGGGACACGGCCGTAACTCAGGCCCAGACACGGAGATGGAGTCAGGTCTCGTTGCCTGACCAACGCCAGGGAGACTTTGCTCCAGGATTAGGTGTTTACAAGGGCCTGACCTGAACTGGAGACAGCTGGCACTCAGAAAATCCTTCTGGATTCCCCAAAGTCCTCAAGGGAGGATGGGCGTTGGAAAGGACGGCAGCGACGGAGAAAAATTCACTTCCATTAAAGCAGACAATGGCAAAGAAAGAGAGAAGAAAATTATTGCAGAAGAATGTGTATTGCAATTGTCCAGTCTCATAGAAACCCACCAGGGAACTTTTACAGCCAGAATGAGATAGCACCACTGAAACCCAATTTAAAAAATCATGGTGACCATCTTCAAAAATCAACATGCTCGTAGGAGCTCATGAGCACAGCTGCCTCCCACCATACTATGTGCTTCTGATGTTCCCCAGTGCGATTTTGTTCTGAATAAATAGATCCTTTGGGGGTTATCAGATACAAATCTTCCCAGAAGGAGAGTAAACCTGAAACAACACAAGAACAGCTAGAAGACCCAAACCAGCACACACACCAACCTGCAGACAGCCGCGCGTCCCACAGCACCGAACGCCATCTGCAGCTAGAAAATTAAATATATCTGCAACTCAGCCACATTTACACGTTAAATACATATAACCCACTCAAACCTTGCATGTAAACTTTGGGGAATACCTTCTGGAAAAAAAAAAAATACAGTGTAATACGTAGATATTCAAGTACAAAGAGCTCCTGAATTGTTTTGCTTGCACCAGTGAAAGAACAAAAATAGAGAGTTTTTTTTTTTTTTTTTGTTAATATGTTTGGTTTGCAGCCTCTTTAAGGAACAAAGGTTAAGAATTTGGAGCCTCAGGTAAAAAGATTTGGATTTGCTGCTGACCTTCTATGTGCTAAAGGATCTGGCCGCAGAGGCTGGCAGGTGATAGCTCTGAGACTCTGTCCCCGCTTGTTTGCGTCCTGGCCTTACTGCTGCTTTGGAGGGGGGAAAAGGGAGATTGCATCCCTGGAGTTTGCCTTGTGGAGAATTTTCTTCCTTCCCTCCCTGCCTAGATGTTCACAGGCAGCATGGAGTGCGAGTCCAGTGACATGCAGAGGGGTGGGAGGAAAGGACGCGGTGCCATAGGAGGAACACAGGGCATCCTTTCCAGGGAAGATCTGGGTAAACACAAGCCACTTGGCACGTTTGCTGGCAGCACATTCCTTAGTTCCCATCTGCCAAGGTGTCAGCCATATAACAGTGCAGGTCACCACCACGGCTTGGAGCCAGAAATTTTTTTTTTTTTTTGCACAATGTGGGAAGAACATCGCATTCTGCCAAGATCTGGATTTTTTTTTTTTTTTCCTCTCCATCTCTGTCAGAGAACTCCGATCTTGCAGGAAGACAATTGAGGAGCCCATCTACTGCTACCAACCTTACACACCACGATGGGGCACGTCTTGTACATCTTCACAGACTACAGAGCTCAATGGAGGAAGGCTTGGCTTAACAGCTCTCCTCAGGGACCAGTGGATCCTCAGAGTGACCAGTCTGGTAAAACGAAAATCAAACTAACCCAGCCAATGACCAGTCCTTTTGAGCGACCACTCTCTCTGAACACCCAGTTCCTTTTATCTGAGGGAGCCTGGGCAGCTTTTTGTTCTTCCTTTTATTTTCAGGGGGGCAATGCTGTTCCCTAGCCAGGGCTCCTCTGGGTCCGCGCAGGCTGTCGCTTTTGTGCTTTGTCCCCCATCCTCAGATTTAGGGGAGAAATTTGAACTCTGGACCTGCCAGGAACCAGCCTTTCGCAGAGCACGGCCCTTCCCTTTGCTTTGGACACCCCAGGCTCCTCATCCTGGAGGGAAGCCTGGCAAGAAAAGAGCATGTGGGGCTTTTCTGTGCCTGCCCACGGAGGCAGTCCCTCAGGCCTGGTAAAACAGCTGGCCGGGTGCCGGGGAGGTGTGCGGGGTGCCCGGCTCCTTCGCCTCGGCTTCCCACAGGTTGTCGTAGCTGAAGTCGCTCTGGAAGCTCTGGAGCTCGGCATAGTCATGGTAGGCTGCGGAGTCACGGTGTGGGAAACCAGCCTCATCCGGAAGGTCGTAAGTGCCAACGTTCTCATCTGCAGAAAAACAAGATGGAAGTGGTCAGAGAGCTCCGGAGCAACCCAGCAGCTGCGATCTCCTCTGCCTTACGGAGACGCACACCAGTGAGGAGCGGTGGGCTGCAGCACCCAAGCAGCTTCCCAGGAGTCTCACCTGACAGCCGCACCGAAAGGCCCAGATGTTCCTCTTGCATAGAAGAGACCTGAAAGAGAGGCACTGATGAGGATGACTGAGCGCTGTAGCCCTGGGATACCACACAGCGGCAATCAGCTCGCTGGTGGTTCCCCCATCCCTGCTCTCTGGGATGCACCCCATCACAGAGCCCTGCAGTGACCCACCACCCCTTCCAGCCTGGAGAAAGCTGGGATTCCCCACACCCCTGCATATTCCCCTGCTGCCTGCGCAGCGTCGGGAACCAGGGCTGTGGTTACAGACTCACCTCTTCGAGGTAAGGGGCATCGGCAGGAGTCCGCGGCTGGTGATGGCGCGAGGTGCTGGGCGTGCCGTAACCCGGAGCCGCGGGCATCTCCCTGCAGTGACTGCTGGGCAGGGGCTGGCAGCTCCGCTTCTGCAGGGAGAGATGATGGGGCACCGGGACGGTCGAGCATCCGTTTGCCTGCGCCGAGCCTGTCTGCCCATGGCACTGCAGGAACTTAACCAAAACAAACTCCAGGTTTGATACCTGCTGTGGAGAACTGCTGAACGCTGACCTGCTACTTCCCACCCGCAAGCCAGCCCTGCCTATGAGCAGACTTAGACAAAACAAGGTTTTCAGCCTACATCTCAACCCTGAAAGCCTTAGATGGCAAAGGAAGAATGACTGTTGGTCCCCTGCAATGACCCACAGAGGTAGTGGAAGCTGGCCAGATGTGCAGGATGAAACTTCCAGGATGCTCAGGGGCCAGGGAAGGACAGAGGGCGGTCAGGAAGGACCCTCCAAGGGAAGGGAGGACCTGGCGGTATGGGGTTGCCTGCTGCAGGCTCAGAAATAGTCTTATCTCAAGAGATGCACAAAATTAGAAATGGAGCCTTTAACAGGCACTCGGTTATCCCAGCTGAAATTTTGGGGGGGTGGATGAAGTGGTCTCTGTGCCTGACTCATCTCCAGTTTCTGCAGGCTGGATCACATCTCAGCCTCTGCCTTTGTTTTGCAGTTTCTGGCTCTTCCTAGGATCGTTGTCACACTGGCATCCAGTGATAAGAGAAGGGAAACCCCTTCCCTTCTGACTCTGTCTTGGCTTGAAAAAAAAAAAAAACAACCAGAGAACTACGCTGTGCCCTGCCCCACCCCAAAATGCGGGCCTCCAGTTTCCACATCCCGCTCAGGCAGACAGCAGAGGGGGGAAAAAGAAATGGCCCCAGGCATGGTCTCTGGAGCCAGAAGCCTGCGTGCTGAGTCAGGGGGGTAACCAGCAGCGATACCTCTTCCAGAAAGCCAGAGCCTGCCGCGCTGCGAGCGCCGGGGGAGCTGGGCGTATAGGGGTCAGCGTACAAGGGGGAGTGGGGCGCGGCTGGCTTCTCCAGGGAGCTGGAAGCTGTCGAGGGCTGGCTTCCCACCGAGCTCCATCGGTTCAGCTGGAAGGAAGAATTGAAACAGGAACATGGCACGCCGCTCCCTCCTTGCAAATTCACCGCAGGAGGGATCTGAGCAGGGAATCTCCCTGCCTTTCAAGTCCCAAAAGACCGCTCAGGCGCAAGGGATGGTGGGGATGACTCCCAACAGCAGCAAGGGGACTTCCCAGGGTGGAAGGCAGATGCACACTCATTGAGCCTGAGGGTGGGGGGAAACACAGCATCGCACACTAAACCAACGATGGAGACATTCTGGAAAGCCCTTGGAAAAAGGGGCTGTGTCCCATGAAGTAATAACATTCCTACTTGCAGAGCACTGGTGTTGCCTCAGGAATTAGCGCCCAGCATCTCAGGGCTCCAAGGGACCTTGCTCCACGTGCTGTGTTCACCCACAGGCCATTTTCAAATGGAAATGGGTGTCACACCTGCCCCAGGGCCAGCTATTCTTGCCGTAAGGAATGTAAGGAAAACGCAAACCGTGCACCAGTTCCTCAGCCACCCGACCCCTCCCAGGGAAGCCCCAGTGCCTCCCAGTCCCCTCACACTGCTCAGGTCCAGGTGCGGTAAGGGAGCCGCAGGGCGATGCCGCGGGCTGCGCGCCAAGTACGGCTCGTTGTACACTGCAGACAGGAGCTCGCCGTTGGGGTTTTCGGGAATAAGGCTGCAGACGGTCCTCTCCGCCTCCTGGCTGGGCAGCTGCTGGCCACAAGGCCGACATTTGCCCTTGGACTTCCTGGCGCTGCCCCCTCTCCGCAGGTCCTGTGCCGGCAGCCCTGTGCTTGGCCAGCTGGCCTGCGCCAGGCACTGAAATGAGAAAAACAAGATCCCAAAGCTGGCAGCCAACACGAGGCCTTCCCCTGCCTGGGTCGCTGTCACGGGCATCACGCTGTGCCCGTGTGTCGGCAGGGTCCTGCGCCCCATGCACACACACACCCCTGGACATCCAAATGCTGCACAGGGTCAGAGCAAAACCCTGCCTAAGCCATCACCTCCACCCACCCACAGGCTTTTATTTTGGGATTTCCTGACCTTTGAACCATTTGCCCTTTTGCAATCCGTACCGACAATCCTTACGCAGAGCACAGCACTGGGATGGGATGCTTCGGCAGGCTTTTCCCTTATCAGCAATGATAAAACTGAGCCAGGACAAACCCAGGCTCACCGACCACCCAACCACCTGGACAGACCGCTCTGCTCAAAGGCAGCATCTGTCTCCATACATATCCCAGGATTTTGGGGGGTTCGCTTACGTGGAGAGGCTGGGAATAGCCAGGGGAGAGGGGGTCTTCAGGCACCCTGCTCTCAGGCATCAGCACGAAGGACTGTCCATCCGGGAGAGAGCCGCTGTGCTGGGAGAGGTGCGTTAAGGTGGGCACTCTCCCTCCCGACGCCCAGGAGTTTGTGCGGCCGTCAGAAGTCAGCGACCCTCTCCCGCTGCTGGCAAACTAGACAGAGAAGAACAGCACATACGATCAGCCCTCCACACAGCGGCAGGCACATCCCTCCCCAGCCCCATCTCCCGCCTCAAGCGCCGCCGGGCCAGCCTGGTCCAGTTCCCCGTGCCCACACACCGAGGCCAGTCCTGGCTCTGGGTGATGCCCGTGTTGCTGAGGGTCTGGGCAGCTGTGCCCAGTGCTGCAGGGGGGACTGAGGAGGCCTTGCAGTGGGGAGAAGGATGCTCAGGCACCCTGATCCCACCCCAGCTGCAGCGCTGGTCTCCCCTTCCTCGCAAGACCCTATTAATTAAAATCCTCCCTGCTCAACACAGTCATGGCTCTGGCAGGGGTCTGCCTCTGAAGGAATTTAATATAACATATTCCTATCTAATGTAATACAGGGCTTCAGGATAATTTGCAGGGATCAGCAAACTGACAGCAGCCTTCGAGCAGGGGACTCAAAGCAAAGTCTGCTGTGTCACAAGAGTACTGACACGTGGCCAGAGATAGGACAGGCACCCCAGGAGTGCTGGAAGAGTCGCGGGAGGCAGCGATTGATCACCCCGCAAACCCGCCACATCGGTTACCTGGCCGGGGTGTGGGAGCTTCGATCCTGAGAAACTCTCAGAGCCGGAGAGGGAGGAGTCAGCGTTTCGAAACTGGGCTGTTTTGAGACAGTAGAGCCACTCCTGGTAATCGTCATAGCTGCGGCAGATCACGCGGATCGAATTGATTAGCCGGCCTGCAAAAACATCGCCCACTGCTGTTACCGGCTTAGATCCACAGTTTGCGTTGCTTCCCTCAGAAACCCCTTGCTCCACCCCTCCCCACGTTCTCCTGCGATCTGGAGACCCTGGTCTCCTGTGGAGACCCTCACAGCAAAGCTGGACTCTGCAGTGCAACCAGGGCACAGATGGTCCAAGATTTCCAAGCCGTTCCGTTCAGTGAGGTTGGGCACTGACGTGAGCGAGCGCGGCCAGGAAGACGGCTACAGGAGCTCCACGAAACTGGCCCGACCCCAGAGACCTCCGTGGCCGCTGCCAGCATGCTCAGACACACACCTTCTATTAAAAAGGAGGTTTTCTCGTTCTCTTCAAAAAGCACATGGATGGCGTTGAGCGGCAGCTCGCCCTGCGGAGAGAGAAGCAGGCTTAGGACCACACAGCCAAAAGCAGGTCCCTGGGGAGGACAACTGGGCCACCCCTGCCTACTTGAGGTGCGGGGCACCGGCACTTGGAAAACTCCTCCAGTAGCTTGACTCAGCCTTGTCCCAGTAAACTCAGCCTTACTGCAAGAACGAAGCCTCTGAAGCCAGTGTGACTGCACAAGCCGTTTCTCACCACTCTTTCCCTTCTATCTCCGTTTTCAACGGTTTCCCATAGTTTAATGGCTGATTTCTCAAGAAAACACTTGCAAACGTGGTCCTGAAGGAGCTTTTAGTTGCTGGATTGGGACTTCCAGCCTTGCAAACAGGAATCCCCACAATCCCTACCCCTCACAAAGAGAGGGCTGAGCCCTGCCAACGCCAGCTGGCGAAACGTGAGCTCCTGAGCTGTGCGGTGCAGTTGTGAACGCCACTCCGGCGACGGAGCAGGGTTTGCTCCTTTGTACGCTCCCGTTAGCAGGGAGCTGAGGCTGAGAAGCTAAAGCAGCCTGTCCTTGGAAAAAAAACAGGAGTTTTTTGCCTTTAGGTGCAACGCTACCTTTGCGTGCACACCACCATCGCTCTGCCATTGCCCTGGTGTCCCCTTGGCCATCCCCGCATCCACTCTGGGCGCTGGTCCATGCTCCTGTGAGCCCCGTCCTCAGCCCAGCATCTGCTGCCAGACGTCATTCAAGGGTCACCGCCAACAGTTTTAATTCTCTGTGACGGGCAACCCCGCAGAAGAGCCAAGGGTTCGTCAAGGCTGAATTAAGATCTGGGTCTCCTCTTTCTTTGGGGCGCCCCAAGCTGAATTGTCCTTACACAAACAGAATAAGAACAGCCCTGGGAGAGCAGCTGAAGCAGATTTTGCACTGGAACCACCTCACAGATGAGCTCAATGGTTTCTTTGTCCCATAAACCCCCCGTTCACCTCTCCTGGATGTCACCCTATCCCTGTCCATGGGCACGGAGCAGTCGGCAGGGGCAGCTGGTCTTCTCCAAAGGTGCAGTGGGTTAGGATTCAGCTGCCTAAGTTCACGGGCTGCAAAATAAAGTGTCTAGCAAAAACCCCTCATCATGTCCTCTCTGCAAAGATGCCTGAACTGCGCAGGCTCTGGGGAATGCGGCCGACGTGACAGCTTTACTGTGAGGGAAACACGGAGCACAGCCGGGCGTCCGCGGTCCGTGCCGGCCAGCTGCCTCCCTGCAACAGCCTGTGGGCACATGCGGGCTTCTGCGGTATTTCTCTTGCACCGAAAATGATTTATGGGCCGAGCAGCACAGGAAGGCTGACCCTGGGAGGGAAAGCTCACGCACTGCTCCGTGACTTGTTTTCCCCTGATGCTGTAAGAAGTGGATTTTGCTGCTCCAGCCGCCCCTCAGCTCTCCAACGCGTTCGAGCAAACCCTTCTGCCACCAAGGATGGCTGCGTGGGGCTTCCCCCAGGCACCCCGCGCTCCATGCTACCAAAGGAAATAGTCTCCAACCATGGGAGGGGGCTGAAACACCCCAGGGCTCGAGTCTACCAAGGGAAGCACAGTAGCATCCCGCAAATACAGCACGACAGCTGCCAAAAGCCCCTCCAGCCTTCCCCCCAGGCACGGCGTGAACATGCACCCCTCTAATAATTCTCCTATAGAATCACAGAGGGTTTGGGTGGGAAGGGACCGTTCAAGGCCACCCAGTCCCACCCCCCTGCAAGGAGCAGGGACATCTCCAACCAGATCAGGTTGCTCAGAGCCCCGGCCAACCTGGCCTGGAATGTTTCCAGGGATGGGGCATCCACCACCTCACTGGGCAACCTGCTGATTTACGCCTCGCCTGGGGCCTTTTCCCAAGAGTGGTGAGCCACAGCCTGCAGCTTTGGGCGAGCCCCATCCCAGCAGGCTCAGCCCCTGCCTTCCCCCTTCGCTGTCCCACACGCAAACTTGGCAGCGGCAGCTCCTGTGGTTTGTACGAAACCGAGGAACAAAAGGGCCCGGCTCTTCCTTCACACACAAACCGGTCGGGCTCTGTGTCTGCTCACGGGGAAGGGAAGTTAATTTGCAGAAGTCCCGGGAGAAGGCTCCTGTGCCCGGACATGCCTGTGGAAAATCAGGTTCCCACTGCAGTGTCACAGGCCGGTGAATCACCTCCCGGCTGCGCAGAGCCCGGCCATCACCCCGGCGAGCGAGACGCTCGTGCACCGTGGGAAGGGAACGTTGCACGGACGGGGCAGACAAATCTGGTTTAAGGTTTCAAAAGAGATGACTTAACCCCAGAGCCCAGCCCAAGGCCCCCTGACGCGGCGCCCCATTCCCAGGAACTGCAAACAACACGTTCCCGAAAACATGCTCCATCTGAGGTGTGTCACACAAGGCACCGGCTGTGGGAAAACACTCTCCGCTGTGGCACTGGGGACGGAGGAGAGCTCTCGCTGGCGTGTGTCCCTCCTCACACCTCTTCCCCTTGCAGGCACAGCCACATCCTCTGGCCGGGGAGATGCTCTACGCAGGTTTTGCCAGCCTAGAATTAAAAGCAGCCTCCACGGCTCGAGGCCTGATGTGGACGCGGTGAAATAACGCCAAGAAGGACCCCGGTGAGTTCACACTGAATTTCACCAGCCTGCAGTCTCACATCCCCTGGGGCACTTGGGCCTCCACGTCCCTGCTGACCGTGCCCAGGCATCGCTCAGCGCCCTTGCTCCACAGAGGGAAAGGGCAGCAGGCGGCCTCCTCCCTCCAGCCCTTCCCCACGAGCATCAGCTGTGTTGCCGGGATGCCGCCCACTTCCAAACAGTCCCACAGGATGGGGATGGGAAGCGGGGGGCAATCCCTGGGGCTGCTCCAGCTCCTGTCTCAAGCAAGAGAGCCAGGCTCCCTGCCAGCACAACCACATGGAAACCATGCCAGCCTCCCTCCTCCCAGAGACTCAGATTCCTTGGCAGCCAGCTCCTTTCCCCCCAGGGGGCTTTTGGAGGAGGGCAAGGTGTTTCTCGTGGGAAGATAGCTTGCAACATCCCTCCACCTGCTCACCTGCCAGCTGGCAAGGGAGCGGCATGGAGGGAAAGCCCTGGCCAACGTGAGGAGCACCAGGGAACCCGGGTGGAGGGGAGCAACAAGGCAAAAAGAGCAGCGATGGAGGGAGGAGGAAGGTGCTCCAAAGTGAGCTTACCTTAAAGCAGAGGCTGTTGCTTTCTTTGGATACGATCACCAGCGTGGATGGGTAAAGCACCAACAGGCGATCGTGCTGCTCCTTGGAAAGGAAAGAGGGGAAGAGAGGTTTCCCTGTGAACAGCCAGGCAGGGCTCGGATCTGGACAGCCCTTTACTTCATCTCTCTGCCAACAGCCTGAGGCAAGGGCTCTGGGAAAGAGCCAAGCGGCTTCCCTGCGACAGGGCTCCACAGGAGATCCCTGCCTGCCCCAGCTCCATCCTGCAAATGCCTACACTGGGCCTCAGGAGCAGTAAGAAACCTTTTTCCATTCACCAGGATGTCAGGGATTGTTGGATTAGCGGCAGCAGGTAGGTACGAGCCTGCGCTAGTCACTCCATCTGTTGCCTTTTCTGAGCCAGGCTGGCAGGAGGTCGCTCCCCGGAGATGCGTCCTACCTGGAAAGGCAGATGCTGAAGCTTCACTTTGGAAACGCAGAGGACATCGCCGAGGGATTCCCGCTGGGTGCCTCTCCACTCCTGGACGGGCATGTTCTGCACGGACCACCTCAGCTCCTCCTTCCCCGCAGCGCTCTGCTCCCAGTCATTCTAGGGACAGGAGCAGAATTGAGAAGCCGGGTAGATGCATCCTCCCCTACGAGTTCAGCCTCGCATGGCTGCTCTTGGGACACTTCAAATATGGCAGAAGCAGGAAAGAGTAAATAAATCTGTGCAGAAGCCAGTTTTCCAGCTGGGACTCAAGCAGCTGGCCTGGAAAAGGGGGATTAGGGGAGGAGTAAACCCCACATCTCCTTTCAATATTGTGAAAAAACAGCGAGTGCAGCAAGGAGCATTTGGAAATGGACCCAGAGTTCCTCTCCCTTTCCATCCCCAGCTCGGAGGAGGAGCCCAGAGCCCCATGGGGCACTCAGGATTCTGGAAGAGGAAGGTGTTAAATGAGCACCTAGAAGTTTGGCGAAAATGGCAGACAGAGGCTGGCTGTGGAGATTATCCCTCCTGCGGAACACGTCCACCCAACCCGCCCAGCTTTCCCCGGCCCACAGCGCGGGAAACGGCCGCACACCTCACCATCCTGAGGACACTAACCTGAGAGAGGAAGGACAAGCCAAGGCTTCCTCCATTGAGCTGGATCTGTTTCTCCAGGTGATAAAGCCACTGCTTCAGCTCTGACTCCGTAGGGCAGAAGACGATGATGGGATCCAGCAGAGGACCTAGGTATGCGGGACGCAGGATGAGCTGAGCAGATAAGGGCACCCATGGCAGCAGCAGTAAGCAATCAGCCAGCCAGAGCCATTCTGCCCAGCACATCACGCCATGGGTTGCCTTGCTCTGTTGGCATCATGCTCCAGCCCCTCCTGCCACCGCTTTGAGGGCGTTTCCTCACATCGGGCTCCATGACACGGACCTTCTCGCCGCCTGCTCTTGCGGCCGTATCTATCTCTGACCACCTCTCCATCCAAAACCAGACCACGAGCAAAAACCAAAGGTAGTACAAAAGTCAGAGCTTGAAATCAACAGATTTCAGCTTTAAACATCCCCACCAGTTTGTGAAAAGCATCTTTGTGGGCAGAGACCCTCCATGCGGCTGCAGACGGCCTAACCCAACACAAATTTCAGCCTATTTCTCCGTTTCGCTTTGGCACTCGCTATGGAGAGCATCGGTAGCTTTCTGACACAGTTTATTTAGTGCTTCACCAAATATAATCTGTGCCAGACAAGCCGAAGCTGCTCTCAGACACGCTCTTGAAGGCAGGAACTGCCCCGTATCATGTTGATTTTACTGTTTCCAGCTATCAACTGCTCAGCAGCACGAGCAGAAAAGTCCCACACACCCTCTGCTACTCACTGCAGACATAACCTGGTGATGTTAATAATCATTTCTGGCAGGGTGCAGAATGTATGCTATGATTAATAATTTACCAATGAGCTCATATTAAGCCATAGGCGGTGCACGCTCGGTGAGATCTGGCTCTGCGGGACTCGGAAGCATTCAGATAAGCAAGAGCACCGGATAAGCATGATACTTTGCCCTTCTGTGGAGCCTTTCATCCCATAATTCCTGCTTTACTTACGAACAGCAGCAAGTTAAGACTTTGAAACACGTCTGTCTGTCAGGAAATGCACTCATACAGACAAAGCAGACGTGGGGAAACTGAGGCAGAGACTCCCTGAGTGACTTTCCGTAAGTCACTCCGCTCAGATCCATTAGAGTAATTAGGAGTCACGCATTAATGGGCATCCAAGTGTCTATTTATTATCGCAGCTCTTGTCTCCTCCTGCCTCAGTTTCCCCATCTTTGGGATGGAGATAAAGCGACATCCTACTTTATAGGGCTGCTAGGAGGGTATAAAGGTGCCAGCGTTATCCAGATATTCTGGCAGCCCTGAGCACTCCTCTGGGTATCCAAACCCTTACACAAAAAGCAGGAATTTTGCCGGTAGAGCATGACCCTTAACACGGCACTGCTTGCTCTGCCGCCTCCTCCAAGGCCAGCCCTTCAGCTGTATCCCGAGGGACGTTCGCCTTGCACATCTAAACGGGAAAATAAAACTCCTGCCCAAGCCCGAGACACGCCTGAAGCTTGTGCAAGGAGCTGCCGGGGAAGCTGCGGAGCGGAGCCAGAAAGACCGCCGCTAATTCAGCTGCTGCCATTCCCCTCAGCCCCGCGGGCACGTCTGCGACAGGGCCACGGCACAGCCACGCCAAGCGACCTGCACCAGCCCTCGTGCTCTTCTTTTCAGCCCTCTCCTTCCTCTTTCCTCGCCAACGCTTCCAGAGGGACACTGGGAGCACGGAAGCCCCTTCCCGGAGCGGCAGCAGTTTATTCCCACCCCCATCTCTCTGTCTGGGGACACTAAAGCCAGGTTTGCCGGTGAGGCAGAGGTAACTCGAGGTGCTCCATCGCCATCAGGGGCTGTGGAAGAGGTGGACTACAGAGCCAACGATTGTGCCGGCACCTTCCGACCTTCTGAGCCACCCGAGAAAGCGCAGTTGAGGGGGAACTACCGATGCCACAGGATTTCACAAGAGAATGGATGCATGTCTTGTGTGTCTCAGAGTCATGAGACAAAAGACTTCCACCCTGACCTTGCGTGAGGCCACTGACAAAGCTCTTACCCCCTCCACGCCTTGATTTCTCCTCCTCTAGCAGAAAAATTAAACTGCCCCGCTCATCTCCCAGCAATCCCAAGTATCACTGCCTCCCTTTCTTCGTGTCACGGCTCCCTGATACACACAGCACTCGCTGTCAGAAGAGTTTTGCTTTGTTCCTTCCCCGTGCAGGACACAAACCCATCGAAGCTCAAGGCTATTTTCCACCCAGCCACACTCCTGCAGAGCAGAACGAGTCCACCCACTCCAGCCCCTGACAGGTTACGCCTGGGAGAAGTTTTCCTTCATTTTACGGGCTCCCAAAAAGGGTTGGAGAGCCCGGTTTAGCACGGTGTAACAAGACCACAACTCAACAGTCATTAAAATTAATGCTTTGTACCAGCTCCTCTTATAATATACGTAATTTTTTTTTTCTTTGAGTGGCCATTGTAGAACTTTCTCTCTAGCAGAGGACACCGGAGCACATAGACAGGCAGCCTAGGACACAAATGAGCTTTCTTGGCTCCATATAGGATTATTTACCTCTGTGTACTTCATGATCTAACTGCTACTCTCAGGGGCTTGCCACTGCTGTAATTCAGCGATGACTAAGCCCGATGAAGCCTCTGGCCAAGCTGCAGACAGGTTGTTCTCCCAGGAAAAAAACTTCCATAAAGCAAGATCGCTCAGAGAAAAGATTAAAAAGCTTGTTGAGACTGGAGTGCTTGGTGAGGGGACGTTGGGTCCGGATAGCACCAGTCTGGCATCGTCCGTAGAGGCAATTCGCCTCTTGGAGCGGCTGCCCACCGTCAGCTTTATATGGCAATGAGAGGTGGAGAAGGAGTTTTATTCCATTCCTTGTGATGCACAAAGAGCAAATGACTGCGCAGAGGTGGGAACTGGCACCGTGCATCCCGAGTACCAACCGGCTGGAGCACAGGAGCATCCTTCCTCTGCGCTCCCTGTCCAGTCCCCTCCCTGCGAAGCCTCGGAGGGAAAGACGCAAATGGGAATTCGTACGCTCTCTGCTCAACGCAAACGGAGAGGCACCAACCTGCGATACGGAAAGCGTGATCCTCCTGCCCAGCGCTCTTCCCACTCTCCATTTCACACACGTTCAGCTCTTTCAACGGCAGCAGATCCTGCACAAGAACACAACCGTTATTTTTTTGGTAGCCCAGATTGGGCACCAGCAGGCTGCTGTGGCTCACGGCGTTAGACTGCAAAATGTTTCTCGAAGGGAAAACATTTGGGACTTTGATCCAGCACATTCCCCAGAGGAAGCCGCTTCAGCATCTCCCTGGGCTCCACAGGGCCAGCACCACAGCAATCCTCCGCCACGCTGGCAAGAACACTTTTGTACTCCCAACCTTTCAGTTTTAAGAGAAACCTCAGCAAAACAATGGTTTTACATCAAAATTGAGCAGTCCAGTTTCTATACTGCAGTTCTTTGGAGTCTCACTGCAGCAAAGCACAGGAACAGATGACAAGTTTGTGCTCCCTGTCTTGGGCTTCCTAAACAAGGACTGTAAAAGATGCTAATTGCTGTGATGTCTAGAGGCCAGTACTGCCACATAATTCCTTCTTAATTCCTCAAGAATTAATAATTGAAGGAACTGTTTATAAAGTAGACAGGAGATTTCATAACATTGTTTGTATTCTGACATCTGTCTTTCCAGTTGAAGGCTGGGTCACTGGATGACTCGAGATTGCACTGGCTATACTGCGTTAACCTCAAGTCACCTAGAAGAAAACAAATCATTCTGAAAAGGAACAAATTTTGCAAACATCTACAGACTCCTGTGGAGGGAGAGCGCATCCAGGGCCTCCTGTTTGTTCGGCTGTGATTTTTTGGCTGCATGTGCAAAACATCCTATTGTTCATTATTCACCAGCATCACTAGAAGATCAATGAACAGTTTTCCAGGACAGTCCCCCAAGGCTGCCCTCAGGTTTTTCTTCCCACCCTCTCCCACATGCCTTTTTCTCTGCCCCCTGCACTGTCCCGTCCCATCTACCCAGTGCCCCCGAACTGCCCCAGCACGTCCGGGAGATGCTCTACCTGGTGGGTGAATCCGTCCGAGCCCGTGGACTGGAAGTACAGGTACGACTGGAACAGCTCCAAGAAGCAGTCATTCACCTCCTGCAGAAAAGACACGTTTAGGGGTTTAGACACGTTTTGGGGCTTATCCCAGGACACCTTCCTCCTCCCAGCTTCCCTCTGCATCTCAGCCTGGTCTGTGCACACAAAAGCCAGCGGTTGCTTATCCAAGGGCCACCACCCCATCTCCGCTGGTGGATCTGCTGCCAGCCTGGCAGCTGAGCAGGGAAACACAGTCACATTTCCTAAAAATCACACGTTACTCCCCAGTCCCACAGGGTCACTCCATGCCTGGGAAGAGAAACACTCACAAATAGGTGCTGCTGCAGCTTACCTGGCTGTGCTGGAACTTAAACTTGACCTTGGAGTAATAGATAATTTTGCCCAGATTCCTGACCACTGTTTTCCTTCGTCCTTTCTTGAACAGGCTGGGAAACCTCTGGTCCAGGTTTTCTTTCTGGTTTTCCTGGTTCTGAATACTCTGTACCAAGGATTCAGGAAAAACAAATCAGAACCAGCAGGAGCCTGATGTCTGGAAGAGATGCTCCCAGAACATCTTCCCAAAAGGACTTCCTTGGAAAGCTGCCCTGGGCAGGCACCCGGGCCAGGCTGTTCGTTTTTGGGTCTCCACACCAGCATGGAGCTGGGGTTTAGTTCCTGCTGGGAGGCTGTCCTCCCTAGGCAGGGGGAGATACCGACCTAGAGGGAGGTTTTCTGGGTTAGGAAAGAGGGGTTGCAGGAACACATCCTGCATTTAGGGTCTCCCAACTCCACGGACAACCTCCTGCCATCCTAATCAAATTCACTGGAACAAGAATCAATCAGGGCTAAGCAAACAGTTTGCCTTCTGCTGGGGTTAGCGGAAAGCTTTTCCTTGCTCTAGTTTCTCCTGGATTCCTCAGCTCTCCTATCTGCTCAGATCCCTCAGTTTCTCTAGGTGCAGTCTGTTCTTTCAGGTGCCCAGACAATCTTGAGGCCACATCACCACACTTGTGTATCGGAGTCTTAAATCTCGGCTTTGTTACACACGTCGCAGACTCTGAGTACTCATTCCCAAGCAAAAGAGAAAGATGGACAGGAGAAGCAAGGTTTGTCCTGCTGCTCGGTCACCAGGCTGTGAGGCCACCTCATTGGGACCCCGCTCCGAGCACTGGCGGCCGTGTTTCCCAGAGATGCTTCCAGCCAGGGCACGGCCGTGCTGGAGCTGGGAGGCAGGGCGTCACGGTGGCATGCAGCTCCCCGGGGGCTCGCACGCTTCTGTCCAAACAGCGTTTCCAAGAAGGAGCAGGGAAAGAGGGCTCAGCAGGGATGGAATGACAGCCCCGCAGAGTTTCCAGCGCTTCCCCGCCGCCCAACCTGCCCAGCTCATGGTGCCAAGGAGACAGCTGCTTAAGCCCCGTGATAAATGAAAAGCCAGCAAAGCTGACCAGATCTGCCTTGCTGGGGCCTCCATGACTCACCCCTCCGGCACGAGACTAACCCCCCTCACAGCCGCACCGCGGACGTCAGGCTGAGGGGATCTGGGGAACCGGTAATGGGAACCCGATGCTGTCAGGAGCCTTCCACCCGCAAAGTTTGGGGTTCCTTTCAGGTCCTCACTGAATTTAGGTAACTCCTTTTAGGACACGAGTTAACCCTTCTCAGCTCAAAGTCTCCCTCCAGCTTTCCCAGCCACGCAGTATCCATGAAAACCTACCCATGGAGGTGGGAGCCTGCTGGCTGCCAATCAATGGTCTCACCCAGAGGCAATTAAGCATAGGAAAAGATTGCATTTGTGTTCCAAGCCGCTGTCGTAACAAAGAGCAACTGATCACCTGACAGCTGGGGCAGTGATGACAAAACACTGCTGGGGTACGGGGAGCAACCAGCACCAGGGAGCGGGGAGAGGATAAAGCAATGAAATTACGGATGCAGAGATAAGCAGCAATGCCAGCTACCAGCTGCCCAGGCAATGCCGCTGCCTGGAACGTGGCAGCCCAATTTGCCATACAGCAAATTACAGCTGTAATAATACAGCCCCAAGAAGCAAAAGCAAGCTGGGAGCTGGGAATCCAGCAGCAGTTTTGGCAAAGAGCTCAGCCAACCCACCAGCTTCCATGAGGATGCTCCTGGGACCAGGAGGGAAAGGGAGAGCTACCACCACTCGCGTGGCAGGAAAGAAACCGAACTGAGGGAGGCTGGGGGACCGGGCACGAGCTCATCTGCTTTGTCCATCTGCAGTTCCTACAGTTTCTTTATCCCTCACCCGGAGAAGCAGCTAACTACTGAGAACTGGCTTTCTCACTCAGAAGAAAAACCTTTTGGTGGTGCTTCCCATAAACTCCTGATCATCAGCTTAGGTACCACAACAATTTCCCAGGGCTTGTCTAAACTCAAGCTCCGGAGAAAACAGCTCCTGCTGAATTTCAGATGTCTCTGGGCTCAGAACCACAAGCACATCCCTCTTGGGGACAGGTTTATAGCCACCAGCATGGCCTGCATGTGGCCATCCCCCAAAACGTCTGTGAGGGTCGGGGACCAGAGCTGCCACAGCCTCCTCCACGAGCATCACTTATGTCCCTGGCCCAAAACCATGGCGATGCCTCAGCGTGCAGCCAAAACAAAAGAGAACTAGCACTTCTTCCTCTGAAATCCTCCCCCGCCAGCTCTTCACTCCCCTGGTTGGGCTGCGCTGGTGACACGCACTCTCCTCCCCCAGCCCCATCCTGATGAGCACCATTCCCATTATCCCAGCTCTCCTGCTGGCTTCGGGGCGGCACAGATCATCGGAAACCTGGTTTCTCTCAGGGTTTGGCGAAGCAGCGGGTCTCTGGCAATGCAAGTGCCCTGACACGTTCCCTTGCTCTGTCTCCGACGCCTCATCCTACAGGTAGAGCAAGTTAATAATTAACCTGCCCCAGCCCCTGCAGACCCCAGTGACTCCCAGCTGAATCACTAAGCCTGGGAGCAGGAAGAACTCAGCCTAGCGAGGCCAGTGCCCTAGGGCTCCAAAAGCTGCTGTTTAATGATAAAAGAAAGCAAATGAGAAGCACCGCTCTTCTGGCACATCCTTCCCCCTCGCTTTTCCTCAGGCTTCGCAGAAGCCGTAACTGGGAAGTGTGGGAAATGGGGCAGAAGGCTGATGGGAGCAAAAGGCAGGGGCCCAAGGTGGGGCTGGCGTTCAGGGATGTCACCTGCCCCAGTCCCAAACTGCCCGCCACGACCAGCGGTTGGGCAATCCCATCTCTTCCAAGATGGCATTGGAAGAATCCGGTGCTGACGGCTCCTCTCTAACCTGGCCCCACAGCACCTCCCATTCTCAGAGGCGTTTCTCCTGAAAAGATGGGAGCAGGAAAGGGACTAAAGCCCAGGCTTTCTCCAGGCCACACAAGAAGCTTGTGGCTGAGCAAGGAGCTGGAATCCCATCTGCCCCAGGCAGGGTAACATCTAAACAACTGCTCCACCCTCCTTCCTGCTCTGAAGAGATCCCACACTCTTGCGCTCCTGAAGGAATAATCTCTTGATGACCTTTGTTCTCTCAGCTTGCAGGATTCCTTTTCCAGGATCTGCTAAGATGACAGCTCTCCCTGCTTCCCCGGGGGGGGGCAGCGTCCAGGACCTGTGGAGGGCTTGGTACCCTCAAATGCTGCCCAACCCTTCCGGATGCCAGCTGAGTCCCGCAGGGAACCACGCTCCCACCACCCTCATTCACAAATAACGGACAGGACTGTTATTCCCAGTTCTGCTGTGCTTCCCACCTGGATGGTTCAGGACACGGTCCCCAAGAGAAGGGAGCAACACATCCACAGCCATCTCACCAGCCAGGAGTGGGATCCCAGTCCTACCCCGTTCTCAGGCTCAGAAAAGGAAAAGCAAAGGTCCTTTGGGTTGGAAAGGGCGAACTTGGGAGCAGCTGGATGAAAAGGGACTGCAAGGTCCCTGCTTGGGGGGATGCATTTGAATGTCTGCAGCAACCCAAAACACATTAGCAGGGCTAGTCACCAGTGAAATAAACCTCACCAGCAGCTTGACACCTGAGAGGTAACACCCAGCTGCTGACCTTCTCTGAAGCTACCTCTGTCTAGCTGACGGTCTCTGCCTCAGTTTCCCCTTCCCCCATATCCATGCAGCCTATTTGCCATGCAGCGGGGACAACGCACACGCAGCACAGCCCAACGCTGTGGTCCCCACGCTGGCTGCGCATCCCTGGCCCACCCAAAGGCACCGAGCAAATATCTCTGGGAGGGGGTCATCCTTTCTGCTTTCCCTGCGCAGTGCTGGGAAACGGGCCATATGGCCACGAGGCTGGTACGTGCCTGGGACAGACCTGCCCTTCCTGATTACCTTCCCGAGGCTTATTGCTAATACGCTGCCTGCTCCGTCTCATTCTAGCGTGGGAATGAATCATCCTACCTTTGAATGCTTGCTCTAATTTTCCTTTCCTTCACAGGCTACCCAGAAACAAAAGAACCCCGAGCAAAGGGGCGTGTGAGATGTTCCCACCACGCCGCCGGCTTTGCTCTCAGTGCTACCCTCCCGCCCCATCCCACACATTTGGGGCTGATGGCAGGTCCCCCAACACCTCCATGGGGACACTGGAGCTGCCAGCTCTGCTGCTGTGAAGGGCACAGGGCTCATTCCAGGCTGCAGATGCGACCTCCATCTCCTCGAGACAACCTTCTGCTATCCCCTGCCCCAGACCCATCATCCCTCTTACAGTGCTGTCTGTGGGGTGGGTGGAAAAAATCTCTGGGAGCAGTGGGGAGAGGGGTTGGATGTGTTTGTACTTGCCTTTCCTGGAATATACTGCAGGATTTTGTCTGTGGTTATGTCTCTCTTCTGCCCTCCGTCTATACCAAAAAAGCTGGGCAATTTTTTCTTGCCGTTTTGTCTACAGAGGGCAGAAAAAAAAAAAACCAAAAAACAACAAAACAAAACCAAACATACATGCAAACACAGATCCAGGTTGATGCATAGTTATTCTGCCCAGAAATAAGGAAGCCAGAAAGCTCAGTAAGCAATTTGTCATGGGCTTTCTAATCATCCCAGCCAAGCAGAGGGCTGATAAACAGCCTGGGAGAATTGTAATGGGGTTCGTGCTGCACTTGTTGGCATTTCTTTGCTTTTTTACATGTCTTTGCATAATCAAACGATCAGCTAGGCTCATCCGTGTCTCCAAATTGGCGTGGGGATGGGATGTTCCATCGCAAAACAGAAAAGATCAAATCCAGCCCTGATGACTGTCCCAAAGCCCCCGGCACAGAGATGCGTGTGCAGACGTACACCAACATCTATTCACAAACAGGTTTTATTTCTGCCTTTGTGGGTTTCCTCCCTCTTTCCTTCCGCTCCCAGCAAGGCCCCCAGCTTCTCCTTGCCCGCACGCCATCAACGAGCGGTTACTGGTGCCGCTTAGGGGGCGCTAGGACTGCTTTGTTGGGACTTCCCAGCAGTTGCTCTCCCTTTCAACCGAATTGCAGGGTTTAGTTCAGCAGAAACTGGGCTAATCTCCACGGAGAGCCACACGCATGGGAAGCCAGGAATCGGCGGGGACAGAAGGTGCTCTGGGGCTTGGCCACTCCACTGCAGCTACCTGATGTCAACATCTCAGGGTCCAAATTCCCCAAATTATCCCCTCTCTTTTACCCCAGAGTAGCTCCACAGACTCCTACTGGTTTGCTCCCAATTTACAGTAGCTCAGGAGACCATGGGGACAGTTTCAGTATCTCCTCTTGATGAGAAATCCCTCAGCCTAGCAGAGTTGATAGATTTTTGTCTCACATATGTTAAAGCCAACATAGGAACCATCCTGATTCCCAACCTTTCCAGCACAGGGTGCTCAAAACCAGGAGGGCTCCACTTTACGCGTGCTCAGGTACCAGTAGCACCACTGTCACGGCGCTGGCAGGAACACAGGCAGCGGGGAAGGCAGCACACAGGGAAGCCTGCTCTGCACCCCCCGGGTGGCTCTATTTTGGGACAACCATCCATCGCTGCGGTACCCGAACGCTGCCCCGGCCAGCCCAGCACCAAAGTCCGCAGGGTTACAAAAACGGATCAAACCACACGGGCAGAGCGCTGGGATTGGGGGCTTTCTCTCTCAAGTAAGAGTGGGAATGTTGTTTTTTTTTTTTTTTCCCCAATACAGCTGGATTTTAGAGATTTCACAGCTGGGTGTCATGAATTTAAAAAAAAAGAATAGCAATGAAAACAAGGAGCAACGGGCATTCTGCACCGTGCCCTGCCTGTCCCAGAGAGGGGAGTTCAAGTTTTGGAAATGAAATTAAATAAATTGCATTTATCCCGGGGGCAGGGTCCCGGGGACGCTCTGCGGGCAGAGCCCCGGGGGTCCCTTCCCCGCACTTTCTTGGCACCGCCCCGCAAACCAGCAAAACCCCGCAAAAACTCCCCAATTCTACCCGGCACGTCGAGAATTCCCGGCTTTCCCAAGCGGGGCTCGGCTCCCAGCCCAATTTTAGGAAGCCCAGCCCCAGTTACAAAAACCAGTCCCGCGTTTAAAAAAAAAAAAAACAAAAAAAACCGAGCGCACTTACGGTTTTTTCAGCGAAGGCTTCCGTCGGAAGGAGCCCCCCAGCCCCCCGGGGGCCTGAGGGACACAAGCCACGTTCCCCATGCCGGCAGCGGCTGGAAGCTGCCGGGGGGAGCCGGGGGAGGTTGAGCCGGTCTCGGGCAAACGCTCCCCTTCCGCCCGCGGTGACTCGCGGGGGCGTGGGTGCGGGCGAGGCTTTGGGGCGAGGTAACCGGTGCCCCGGCCCCCGCTGCCCCCGCCCCGCGCGGCGCTGGGAGGGGCGAGACAGGTGAGGGGCGGAGGGTCTGATTCGGGGAGGGGTTCCCCTCTTAATTTCTTCATAGAAATGGGTCACACCTGGGGGGGTTAATGAGCAAAACGGTGGGTGAAGCTGGCCTTGCACCTCGTTTTCCGTAACGAGGAATTAACCACGGAATTAAAAACCGGGGCAGTGGGCAGATGCGGCCAGTGAACAGCTCTTAGTTCCAAAAAACCATCCCAGATTAGAGTGAAATAAACAGTATAAAAATATAACGAATAATCAGGGGCAAGCTAGTGTGTGTTGAAATCCAGGAAGCACAGAAAATTGACAAAGGAAGCAAAGAGCAAAAGGGTGATGGTAATTATGGGCTTGTCAGTTGAAATTGATTCCTAGGAAAATTATCTAACAGCTGGTAGGGAGTTTGGTTAACTTTAAATCATAGAATCTTTAAGGTTGGAAAAGACCTGCAAGATCAAGTCCAACCGTCAACCTAACACCACCGAGTCCACTAAACCCTGCCCTGAAGAATTAAAGGAGGAAGATGTTTAAGAATTAAAGGACTAAAAAAAACCTAAAGGGATATTTATAGAAGAAACACTTTAAAAAGAGGCAAACCAAAGATTCCTGACCATGGTGTGAGTCCCTTACTGTGTGGAAATAGAAATAATGGGTGAGTAGTTAATGATAATACAAAAGGTAAATGCAAAATAAATATTTCTGTTCTGTGGATTGAAAAAAAAAAAGTAGGCAGTATAGTTATGGGAAATGGCAAAACCCTTGTCATTCCATGGTACTGCAGAAGGCTGTTAAAAAGCAAACACAAATCTTAGATGCTTAGGATCAGAAGTTCCAGAGAATTCACATCCAAGAGTTTTACAAGAGCTGAACAACAAAGGTCTGCTGATCATTTGCAGTAAGTCTTGCAGGATCATGGAATTTGCAAAGGCATTGTATAAGTTAATGGAAATACAATATTTCAATGAGTAAAGAAGACCATCCAGGTAATTATGGGTTTGTCAGTTGCCACTGGTTCCTAGGAAAATGATCAAACAGCTGTTAGGGAGTTTGATTAACCTTAAGAATTAAAGGAGAGTGGAATTAGTACAAATCAACTTGGGGTTATGGAAAACAGATCTAGTCAAACTAATTTAATTGCTACCAGATTTGAAAAAAAAAAAAACGCAACAATTTAGTTAATAAAAATAATAGTGCTGGTCTAAGAAATTACTATAAATTTTCTGAGTAAGACTCAGAAACACTCCAGAGACTGTGAGATCCACAAGACACCACAGCCTGGCCAGGCAGGGAGAGTCAACAGCAACCGCGAGCAGGGCCTGTTCTCCGGGAAGAGCATCCTGCTGCCTGCTCCAGGGAACAGGTTTTGTCTCCGGATTGTTTCGAGTGACGGTCCAGCAGCTCCATCTTGCTACGGTAGCAGAGAGGCTACAGGGATGCGACGAGGCTGGACCAGCTGGCAACGAGACAGGAAAAAGAGATGCGGAGAAAGTGATGCCGGACAAGTTGAACCCAGGACCAAGGCGTGTATTTTGAACAGGATAAGTTATTTCTCACTGGAACAGCTTCCAGAGGACTCTGATGGCTTCTTCAACACGGGATTTTTAAAACCAGGAGATGCTTTCCTAGAAAATCTGTTTGAATCAAACTGGGATTTGCTGTGTGAGGCCTTATGGACGTACTGGATTTGTCAGACTCTCTCTGTCGGCATCTACCTCGTCTCAGAACTGAAGTCACCTTGCAGTAACAAGACAAACATCTCCCCACGGAGGCGATTGTACAGTCAGGCACCACTTCTCCAGAAAGCATTGCTGATAACGGACACAGTACAAAATTTCTAAAAGGCCTCCACATGTCTGACCTTAAAAAAAAAGCCTCTTTATCCCTCTGCGCTTTCTATCTTGTGTTTTTAACCCTTCGCAGCCAAGGAAAGCAACAGGACACCCCTCCCGCGGGCCCCCATCGTGATTTGTAGGGCAGGGTGCTTCTGCAAGCTCTGTTCCCTCTGCACAGCTGTGCAATGACTTTCAACAGCAAAGCCACGTCCCAGCACCTCCTGGCAGGGACCAAAAATCGCAGTAAACAGCAACAACTGTCTTTTTATTCAGGAATTCAGGAAAAGTGTGATTAAGCTCCATGGCTAACTCGGTCAGCACCGTGACCGGAGATGTGCCGCTCCTCCAAAGCGTTTATTTCTGAATAAAACCTTACAGCTCAAAAATAGCGACGTAACTGCCTCTCTCCCGCTGTGATTGCGGGTCCTGCAAATACCCATCACCTTCCTCACCGGGACACCGGTGACACCGCACTGGCTGGCAGGGCCCAGTGTGACCGGCACAAACTGGACTTCCAGGAGGATCTGAACTGGGTGAGAAAGCAGTTAGGCTCCAGACTTTGGAAAGACTTTCGCAGCACGGTGGTTATTTATAGAAGCCTGAAACAGAAGGAAGAGCCTAGAGAGCAGCGAGAAAGAGGAGACGGCCGGGCTATGGCCACGGCTGGCACGCGTCCGGCACAGCATCACGGCTCAGCTGCGGGGCTTGCGGTACAGACACATGGGAAAGTTCCCCTTTCAAGGCCCGTGGCATGTTGCCATGTGGCTTCTCGTTGCTCTTTTCACCCCCTGCACTCCCACCACCATGAAATTGGTTTAGCATTTCCCCCCCAGGCAGCAGAGGCCGGCAGCAGCCAGCGATGGGTGATCCGATCTGCCACAGATTCTCCACGCTGCCCAGTGGGGCCAACCCGCTACGCCTGCCCCCGGGGTCACGGAGGACGTTTCTCATCTGGTTTTCATTTCCACAGCAGGGGAAAGCTGTCACCTGCACTGGAACCTGGGAGTCCTAGGGAGATCAGGAGTCCTAGGGAGACCAAACTAGAGTTTAACAGCGGGGAGAGGTGTAAATCTGTCTGCTCCTAAATCCCCTAGGCTTTGGGCTGGGTTTTTCCCAGTGGTCTCCAGCAGCATCACCATCTCCGTCCTCCTCTTTCTCTGCTCTGTCCAAACGCCTGGAAGCCTGGAGTGGTGGCACCCAGGCAGAGGAGATCTCACGCGTGGCTGGTCGGGCACCGACGGGCAGCACCCGCGCCACGCGTCCCCTCTGCCTGGGGCTCCTTCCCCTCCTCTGCACAGGGCAAAACGGGAGCGGGGCCGGAGAAGTGAAAGAAAGGATGCAAGAGGCAGGATCCGGTATTCAAGAAAATGTCTTTATTGTACACATTGGCTTCTATTGCTTGTATCCCCTCCCCAATCCCATGTAGTGCAAAAAATTCAGAGAAACAGAGTTCCACATAAATAAGTCAGATAACTTACAGAGAAATCAAAAGTGACAACGGTTTGACATGGAGTAGACCGGGTCTGCCTACCAGTAAGGCCAAGCGAACCTCTCGCCCCACGTCGGGGCGAGGGCTCCTGCCTCGCCTTGCTGTCCCACTGCAGACCGACGCCGGGGTCCCTGCGCCAAACACATCAACGCGCACAGCCTGGAGCCACCCCGCTCGGGGATGCCCCTCCGCTGGGAAAAGCTCACGTGGGAAATCGCACAAAGAACATTTTGGGTGAGACACCACTAACGAAAACTGGCAGAGAAGCCACACACACAGTTGACGGTTCTCCTCCCCTCACATAGGGTACGGACAGACAGACACAGACGCACGTCCCTTCCGAGGCCTCCGGCTCAGCAAGGGACGTGCAGCACCAGGAGCAATTCCACCCCGGGATCTTCCAGGGTGGATGCTGACACCTCGTGTCCACACAGTGTGGGTTGGGGTGCTCCGGACCCCCGCAAGCTGCCGGGGAACTATTTTGCCCTTTCCTTCCTTCTTTTCTCTTTTCCAGGAAAGCAGTGAGCACCTGCATAGTTAGTACATCAGAGAGACGAAAGGCTCCCTCCTCCCCGTGTTTCCGCAGAACAGGCTCAGTGGTGATATTGCTCAGGACCCAACCGGTGGGTGACAGGGGTCCCGCTGCCCCTTTTCCCTGATCCTCGAGAGGCAGGACAGCATTGCACACCCGTTTGCAGCGTAAACTGCTAAAGATCGCAACTGGGGCCAAGGGCACACGGCACAAAGATTCCCCTCGGCCTGCTACACCGCTTGCTTCCCCTCCGGTTTTGCCAAAGCCGCGCCCCCCCCGAGGCCACAGCCCCTCCTCAGTTGGACCAGAAGCTGGGTCATTCCTCATTCCTCCTTTGAAATCAGCCCTGTTTCTCCCTTCAGCAGCTCCTGCGTTGCCCCTCCTTGTCCCCGCCGTCCTTTCACCGTTCCTCGGCAAGACCTCGGCACGCCAGGCCAAGGCTCACTTTTGACACGGCCATGGGGCTTTTAGGCTGATCTTCCCTCAAAGCAGACCCTGGAGCCAGGGGCACGTTGGGTGTGCTGGCTGATAGGAGCCCAGCAGAAGACTAAAATCCTGATGCTGCTTATAGGGATGGGAAGAAAAAGGGTTGAGATCTCACTCATGCGTAGGCACACACAACAGAGCAGACTTCACCGATTTCATTGTTACTTTAAAAAAAAAAAAAAAAAGCAGATTTACGTGACCGACTTAGGGCCACGTTGACCAAGAGGCAACCTGCACAAGCAGAGCCTGGACATTTGCAGGATCCTCTGTGATACAGAGGAACGGGAGAGCTGCCGAGCTGTCACAGGCTGGGACAGAGGCTTGGCAAGTGAGAGGGGAATGAAAAGCAGATTTAGGGGCTGTTCTAAAAGCCAAAAATGCCTCTTCAGCCTGAGAAGCCCGGACTGTCCTTGGGGAGACGCTGGGGGGAGAAGCAGCCTGGATTTTCAGAAGCTGCTGGTAATTTTCATGTGTCAAACGTTAGGCACTGTAAGTGGGCTTGTGAAACACGCAGGCACCGGTCCAGCAGAAATCAGATTGCCGTAAAAATTGTCTTAATTTGGGGAGTCCCTGTCTCGTCTCAAACTCTCCTTTCACCCCAAAGAAAAAAGAAGCAATCCCTAGCCGCTTGAAAATTTACGCCAACAAAAAACCATCACAAAGTGAAATCCGAACTCTGTAAATGAGAAATGAGAAGGAGCGAGGGGAAAAAGGATACAGGAATTAGCTCAAAACAGTTAGACATATTTCCAATGCTACATTTGAACACTATTGAGGTACCAGTGGTTGAGTCATTCCTCTACAATGTGGAGAACACCTGATAACATGTCTCAGGTCAAGGCTCATACACACACCCTACAGCACACGCATGGAAACCACCACCCAAGAGGTTCCATGGCACAGGTGGGTCTGGGACAGGCCCGTGACTTACAGTACTAATTTATTCAACCTTTAGTTAATTAAAGTGGTTGCGTAATTGCCAAGGAGTCACTAATTGCAAATGGTCCCTTCACTGTACGTACGGTATCTCACACATGCGCACGCATCCACGCATCTATAGAGAACGTCTTCCAGGACACAGTCGTCATCTCATCGACAAATGAGAAAAGTAATTGCATCCCTGCTACTGCCTTAAAAGCAGATGGGATGGGGAATACCAGGATCGTGTAAAAAATAAAGGGAGAGAAGTCATTAAAAACTAAAATATTAGCATTTAAATTAAAAAAGGGGAAAAAATTAACACCAAAAAAAGTAACGCGAGGCAATCCTCCTCACTTAGAAGGCTGGACTGTTCTTGTTTAAGAACCGATACCTTTCCATAAACCCAGAACCTGCTTTGCAGAGAGGGGAGCAGCAAACAGGCCGATCTGTTCCTAGCCAAACCGTGAACCGGGACCACGCGCGGGGAGCGGGCGGCCGCGCGGTCACCCAAACCTGGGACAGCAACGGCGTGGATGCCAACCGGGTCGGTTCAAGCCATCTGCCTGGCTGGGGACTCCCCAGAGCATCGGTCAGCTGGGATCTCGGTGAATGAGGTGAGGCCAGCGGAGTCTGGAAACACTGGAGGGTCAAGGATGCTGCATCCGGTGGTGTCTCCAAACCTCACCTCCTCCAGGCCCCGTCCCTTAGCTGGGCTTCTTTTGTTCGTGTGTTTTAAGGCATCAATTAGACACCGTTGAGAACCACACAGCGGCCTCAGAGTCTGTAACAGTGCACGATAGGCTTGGTAAAGAGTTTAGCTACAGTGACATTCAGAGGAGCGGTTGCACATTCAGCCGTGTCCTCGGGAGGAGTGCTGCCCACCATCCTGGAAGCCTCCGAGGCTGGATGTGGCTCGTACGTCTGGCACCGGCTGGATCATGGGAATCCAAGAAGCAGCAATGGTTTAAAAGTTTCCCCTCCTCAAAGAGAATGGACACCCTTTGGGTGAGCGGTGAGATGGGTCTGAACGGAGCAGAGAGCACCCCCTCTCCTCACCCTCTAGAAGGAGGGTGCTCGACCACAAAGCTCATTGCAAACTGCCGCGGTCGTGCCGATCCGATATGTGCACCAAGAGCGGGGATGGCTCCAGAGGTTCGCAGGAATGCTGGGGCTGGAGGCAGCAGCCGGTACCTTCCCTCTCCTCCTACAGCGACCGGCTGCCCCGCGGGGTGGGCCACGCTGGCCTAGCGCTTTGCCGGGCGCCCCTGTCCCCTTGAGGTAAGGTAGGTCCTGATTCTTTGTCAAAGGCTCGTTGAAGACACCGACAGGGTGGGCGAGGAGGGGGGCGGAAAGTTGAGGAGTTCCAGCACGGCCACCCCTACGCTGCTCCGACGCGTGAACATGCACGAGGCCGCTACCCACTTGTTGGTACGGGGGTTGTACTTCTCGATGGAGTTGAGGCTGGAGCTCCCATCGTTGCCACCCACCGCATACAGCCACCCGTCCATGGCCACCAAGTCGTGGGTGCTCCTGGAAGGACCGGGGCAGAGACCACAGGGGCGTGAGGCTCAAACACGGCGTGTGTGGGGTGTCGGGGAGCTCAGCACCTCGGGTGAACTGGCCAGAGCTCCACCACCCACAAAACGGAGTGCCCAGCCTCACGAATACCCAGTGAAAATTAACTACTGGGGCTCAAACGGTCAGTGGCAGAGTGCAACACAGAGCTCACACCTTCCTCTTCACTCTGACACCTTCCTCCCACCAGAATCATAGAATCACAGATGGTTAGGGTTGGAAGGGACCTTCAAAGGTCATCTAGTCCAAGCCCCAAGGAGCAGTGACATCCCTGACTAGATCAGGTTGCTAAGAAAAGTGCCACCTCTAAATAACAGGCCCCAGGAGCCCAAAATCCTTGCACTTCCAAGCCTTAAATCCTCCCGCAGCCAAGCAACATCTCCTAGGTGGCCTCAGCCAGCTACACCTCCTGGTTCTTTATGGCCACACAGGCTGCTGAGAAGAAATCCCTCTGCAGAGAACGCTCGCTGCAGCACGTCCCCGCTCGGCCCTCCTGGCACAGGCACACCAGTTCCCCCCGCAGCGTGGCAGGGGACGTGGGCAGCACAGAGCCAGCCACCGGCAGCGTTAGCCAGGCCCTGGGGCACGTTTTACGGTTTGCAACGCTGAGGGAAGCAAAGCTCTGCGTGAGATAGGAGCAGCGGGAGCAGCTCGGGAGCGTGGCAGGGGCAGAGCTCCTTACCTACGGATGTTCATGGGCGCCACGCTCTCCCACGTGTTGGTTTTGGGGTTGTAGCGTTCCACGGAGTTAAGGCAGCTGGTCCCATCGTTGCCGCCGGCCACGTAGAGCATCCCTTCCAGCACGGCCACTCCCGCGCTGCTCCGGCGGCTTAGCATGTTGGCAATGGGCGTCCAGGTGTTGATCTGGGAAGAGGCAACGTTGGTTCGT
The DNA here is from genome assembly GCA_009806455.1 of Tetrax tetrax. Classification (NCBI taxonomy): domain Eukaryota; kingdom Metazoa; phylum Chordata; class Aves; order Otidiformes; family Otididae; genus Tetrax; species Tetrax tetrax. The sequence goes on from WHYT01017829.1 coordinate 61,153, forward strand.
ACAAGTCATTTTCCATGTACCCCTGCCACCCCAGGCCTGTGGTATCAGTCCTGCTCTAACCACACAGCTCCTGACATAAGGGTCCTCCCCAAAAAAAGATTTCTGGGGACACCCCAGTTCTTTCCCGTCTACTTGCCCGCAGGAAGAGCTGCAGGCGCCGGGAGAGGCCTCTGCTGCCACTGCAGCTGGCAGGAGTCCTGCCATCCCAGGGGCCTGGGCACAGAAATCCCTCTGCCAGGCCACCGGTCCCATCACAGCTGAACCACAGCCCAGTCACAGGGGTTGAGCTATATCTATTTCAAACCCATACAAGTCATGACTGGGGCTTTACAGCTCATGAAGAATCTCCAGGAGCTTCTCTTTGACCTTCTTAGAGCGATCCAGCCTGCTCCAACAGAGCTGCCAGACCCCAGGCCCAACACGTGTCCCCAGCCTGCCGCAATCCCTGCTAACTTCTCTGGATGTGCATCCAGCAAGGACCTCAGCTGGGAGCTGGGAAGAGCTCAGGGCACGAACGGGAACTGATCTCTTCCCAGAGAACTTGAGCTGGACTGCAGGAAATAGGGATAGTGTTCTGGTGCTGCTAAGAGACAGCGTAGAGCTGAGCTCTTGCTAAGTTTTCTAGCAACTTGCGTGGCCCTCGGGTTTCTGCAGGACCTTTTCAGGCACCCCTCAGGAGGAGAGAAGGAGAAGGGTTACCAGGCACGCTCTCTCTTGTATTTACCTGGGGCTCATACTTTTCTACGGTAGCTAAGTGGGATGAGCTGTCATATCCCCCGACGGCGTACAGGTTGCCTTCTGCAAAGACAGTCGCACACGCACAGGAATTAGTTGAAGAGCGCGGCCCCGGTCCCAGCACAGCCTCCCACAGCTCTTGCACAGGGTATCGGTACCAGCCGAGCCGCCGTGCCTCCCGCTCCCCAGGCAGCCAAGCCCCTACCCCACCTTCCAGCACTGTGAAATATTCATCAGGCAATTTCTCTGCAAGCTTCCCAAAGAGCTCGTTCGCCTGCCGCTTCTTGACCTCCTCATTATGGGAGCTGCGAGCGCTCCCTGCCAGAGCGATGGGTTATTTTTAGCAGCAGAGACTGGATGGGGGAAGGCCAATAAAGGCTGTGGCAGGCAGAGGACGAGCTGGTGATGGAGGGGAGGGAACCTCTGAGTCAGCACTGAGAGAAACCAGAGAACGGGGCAGGGGAGAGGCACCTCTGGGACATTGCACAGCGGTTCCTGGGACGACGGCATCCCCAGGGAGGTCCAGCACCTGCTAGGGTGGGGAGCAGTGCTTGTGTTAGCCCCATAGCCACACCAAACAACGGAGTGGCCAGCTCTCACCCTGCACCCTCAAGGACAGAACTCATTCAACGGAGTCAGGAGACATCACAGCATTGCACCTGATGTTGTGACTCCCCTGGCAGAGACAGTTTTGACTGCCGCTTGGATCATCAGTAAAAGGAGTGTTCTGCTTTCATAATGAAGGTTGTCTCCTCTTTTCTAGGCATAGGTGATCGCCCACAGCCAGCCCTCTTGCTCCAAAGCAGAAGGGGCACAAAGGAGCTGAGGAACAAGTTGTGGGTCCTCTCAGGAGTTGCCTCCAGAATGCGATGAAACCCAATTACCAGGGAGACTGAGGAGGAGGGCAGAGGCAGGGAGCATGTCAGGACATGGAGAGGGAATGGCTGGGCTACCCGGACTCATAGCTAGGGAATGCAGGAGGAAGGGGCAGGAACCAGAAGAGGAGAACATCAAAAGGAACCACCAGGAATGCACAGAAGTCAGTCAGGTCCTCATGCCATCACCCACCTAGCGTTGCCACCCGGACGTAGCGTCTCCTGGTGCTCATGGCAGCGATGGATGTCCAGGTGCCTGTCAGAGGGTCGTACCGCTCTGCGCTGCAGCAGGCAGGGACACAGGAACACAAGGTGTGACACTGGCAAAGCCCAGGTCTAAGCTCTTTGACACAGCCCCTCAGGGGCAGCTCCCAAGGAAGCTTGGGAACATACAGGGCAATTAGAAGGAAGAACTCTGTTGTGGCAGAGGGCTACAAAATGTATTTTTTCCCCCCTGAAGAAACTTTGCTTGGGCCAAAGACATTGGAAGACAGAGCTGGATTGCAAGACATCTACTCTGGGGCCAGTCCACCTGTCAGGAGCCGGCCCTGTGGGCTCCCCAGGCACCCAGCGCCAAGGACAGGGCATGCAAGAGCAGTGGAGGAGCTGGTAGCAAGGCAATCCCTTACCTGTTCAGGCATGAGGCCCCGTCGTACCCCCCAGCAGCGTAGAGAAGCCCGTGAAGCGCCGCTACACCCAGGCAGCTCCTCCTGGTGCCCATGGACACCTCGGGTTGCCAGGAATTGCTGACAGGATCATAGGACTCCACCGTGGCCAAATCAGAGGTCCCATCGTAGCTGTAGGGAGAAAAAAAAAAAGAACACGTAAGAGTGGAAAGCCTGGATTGCAGGTGGGGCTGTGGGCTGGTCCTACAGCTCTGGAGCCGGCCAAAAACCTTGGGTCCCTGTCACCGGCCTCCCCTCTCCCTCCCGCCCAGCTTCCTCCAGGCAGAGCGTACCGAAGCACCCGCGGGAAGTGCAGAGCCCTTAGCTGAGCTCTCCCGGGGGTCTGCAAAGAAAACAGGTCTCAGCGGGTCCCGCACGCTGGGGCCAAGGTGGGCTGGGGAGTTAACAGGCTCTTAACAGCACAGGGCTAAGGAAAACGGGAGGAAACAGTGCAAGTCCAGGACACAACCACCAAACTGAGAGCTAGCAAACTCACTGCATGGAACAGCAAGGGCAGGGAAGCAGTTTTCAGTTGCTACTCCTGCAATTAAGTACCCCAGAGGTACCAGATCGCTTCATCCAGACGCCGGCCCTGGGAGGCTCTCCGGGCCATCTCTGGTCTCGGAGCAGCTCTGTGCCACCGAAGGCATCCCTGCCCGCTCCCGGAACTCCCGGCGCACGGCTCCGCGCCCCCCTTACCCGCCAACAGCGTACAGCTTGTTCCCAATGGCAGCAACGCCCACTCTGGCCCTGCGAGTCGACATGGAGGCCACCATGTGCCACCGGTCCGTCCGCGTGTCGTAGGCTTCGCAGTCCCCGTGGATGGCAAACAGGCTCCCTCCTCCTGCGCACGGGATGGGAAACGGAGCAAACAACAGGCCAAAGGCCCCGGGAAGGGCTCGGCGTCTACGCGAGCGCACGGCGGGGCCTTACCCACAGCAAAGAGCACGGTGCTGGCCCCCTCGCAGCGCCGCGGCCTCGTCCTGCTGTTGCTCAGGACCCCTCTCTGCTCGGGCATGAGGTGATACTTGAGGGCTTCGATCAGCAGGTCCTTGCACTCCGAGTGATGCCGCACCAGCAGCTCCGTGTCCACGTTGCTCATGAGGAAGTCTCGGCTCAGCAGGGGCAGCCGCACGCACTTCATAAGCTGAGGGGAGAGGAAGGTGGGAAGGGTTCACCCCAGGGCTGCCCCTGCAGCTCCCCTACAGACCCCGGGGACACCAGCAAGGCTGACTCCACCTGGAGACATCATCCCGCTTGCTTGGCAGGACAGGCGGCCGGTGACAAAAAGGGAATCAAAGCACAGGCAGCACTTCAGCCTTAATGTCTCTGCAGAGCCAGGAGCCCTCAGCCTGGCCGTGACACGTCCCACAGCCACCCCAGATCCCCACCCTGCCCTCTGCTAGGACCCACATCCTCCTCCACCTCTCACCCTACAAGTAACAACCCTCGCTGCAGGGTCCAGCATGCTCCATGTTGCCTGCATCACTCACAGGAGGGATGTTTGGGTGCACAAAACCAGTAAAAGTGGAGACAGAACTTCTCTAGGGTCAAGGCCTGGGGTAGGTGGAAACCCAGGGGAAACCCTCAGACAGAGTCTTCCTCATCCTGCCCCATTTCAGTCCCAGCCTTTGGGAGGACACCTAGGGATGCTTCCTCCCACCGCAACGCGAGGGTGCCCACGCTGTGCCCCACAGGAAAGGGCTGAACCATGCCTGAACCAGGCAGGAGGACCATAGATCCATGCTCCAACGTGCAGACGCAGAGAGACAAAAGCATGAGTTAAAAGAAGCCCTTGCTCAAATTTTCCTGAGCTTTTTGATGTACGTGAAAGCTCAGGAAGGCTGCAGGCAAGGCTGACCTCTCCTGCTGCCCACACCCTCCCCAGAGCTCCATGTGCCCAAGCTGCCAGGGGTCAGACAGGGGATCCCCCTCGGATTTGTCAACAGCTTGGACTCAACTCTGGGAGACTGAACTCTCTCATCTCTGCCTGGACCGCTCTGTCCTCTGGCCACCCTGCAGCTTCCTTCAGCCGTGATTCCACCCAGCCCAGGCACTCAGAGCTGGTGGGCAGAACCGGGCCACCTTCCCCAGCAGACTCACCCTGGGGACGTGCTGCCTTCTGCTGTCCACGTCGTGCTTGACCCAGCTGAGCACAGCCCGGTACACCTCCTCCTCCGACGGCACATTGAGGCTGTCACTAGAAATGAGGTCCAGCACCTGCAGAGCGAGGTGGAAAGGGCAAGTGTTGGTTGGTCTGGTTTGGGACGAAAGGGCACATCACACACCCAGGGAACTGGACCGGCAGAGCTCCTGCCTCCTGTAGATGCTGGTGGTTTGGGGAGGATCCAAAAAGCAACCGGGTCCCCCAAACCAGGCAGTTGGAGCTGTGCCTCCCCTCTCCTTGCAGCACCGGCATGGAGACCGCTCTGCCCTCCATCATCCCGCTTGGCTCATTCCCCTTCTTCTGTGTCTGAAGCTGCTGCAATGCCTGACACTTCCAATCAACATCAGGGAGATCAGGCAGACGACTCCGCTTCCACACGTCCCTTCAATATTTCATGGGATAGAGCCAAGTGCCCTGGCTGTTCCCACCACACTCACTTCACCTGTGGAGCTGGCACAAGTGGAGATACGTACCCTCCTCTTGCTGCCACGCAGCCCACTACCCCAGGAATGGGTGAAGGGAAGCATCTGCGTCCTGCTGAGGGACCACACAGGCTCGGGTGATGCAGAGCAAGGATTGGGAATGTCTGCTGGCCAGGGCACAGCTCGGGGCTCAGCCAGGGGCCAAGCTGGCACCAGATGAAGAGCAGCAGGAAATAGTAGCTGAGCTCTGAATTAAACATTACAGCTACGTGACCGGGGCAGCCAAGACTTATTCCTTGGCCTGGGCTCCCAGAGAGAGGGCAGTGTGCTCAGAGCTCACGTGGCAAGCACCAGCGACAGCAGTTATCCTCCATGCTACTCTCCCATCCCTACTTCACATGGGATTAAGCTAGCTCTCTCTTCCCATGTATTGTCTCTCCATTGAACAGAGGACCAAAGCGCAGAATCTGGGTACGATCCCCTGCCAAACCCTGTCCCCTCAGTGCAGGTTCCTTGGCCTCTTGACACGCGTACTGCGCCTTCGACAGAGCAGGAAAAGCCTTGCCATACCCGTACCTTCACGCTCCCATCAGGACCTCACCTGTTTAAGAGGCAGCAACATGAACTCCTCAGTCTTGGACACCTCCACGAAGTGTTGGAGGACGTACTTGTGCGCAGACTTGAGGAGGTCGCTGCAGGAGTGCGTGTCAGCAAAACCCCGGATCCCCAGGCAGTTGGACGGGTCGAGCTGGCTGAGTAGGAACTTGCAGCAAGCATCCCGCACACCGTTGAGCTGAAGCAGGCTGGCAGCAGGAAGAAGTGTCTGGCAGTGGAAAAGAATGGGGGAAAAGAGAGTTTCCAGGGCAAGGAAACCATTTTCACCCTCATCTCACTGCAAGGCAGAACAGGCTTACTGAGCACCTTCGGGCACACAAGCACAGAGAGGACAAAGCATCCCTTGTTTCCAACAGGACTAAGGTAAAGAAGAGCTGAGAAGGACATCCCTAACTCCCCACAGGGCCAGGAAATGGCAGGAGAAGGGCAGATGCTCAGGACCTGGCTGTCGCATAGTGCTTTGAGGAGCCGATCCCAGGAGCCGTACCTCTGGGTGCGGGGGAGCGGATGAACTCCCCAACCAGGTGCCATCACAGAACAACAGCTGAGCAGAAGGAGAGAAGAGCTCCCAGGAGTCTCGCACAGAAGGATTTTGTGGAAAAGAGAGGAAGCTCCTACCTGCACGTTCCCCTCGCCCACCACAATTTCCGCCGTGTAAGCATATTGCACCAGCTGCTCCAGGGCCTGCGGGTCGATGTCGTGCAGCGTCACGTGGGTCTGCCGGCTCTCACTCATCTCATCTGGGGCAACACAGATACTAGACATGAGCAAAGTCCCACAGCAGGATTGTTTCCCCTCAGGAAGACTTGACCATGCACGGAGCAAGCCACATCCACCTCCACAGCCCAGAAAGGTCTCCTGCCCGCTTCTAAGCGAGGAGAAGCAGTGGTATACTCTAGGAAATGGGGTCCATGTCTGTAGGATGGGCAGATACCTGTGCAGGGGGTTACAAGCAAAGGGCTTTGTGGAAGGGAGCTAAACGAGGAATGTTACCACACTTGCTCACAGAGACGATACGTGGGCATCATATTTTTGTAGGGTAAGGCAGTGAGGATAGGGAGCAGGAGAGAAAGGTGAGGGGTTTGCAGGGAAGAGAGGGTTTGAAGGGCAGGGAGACCCTGGCCGTGGGGAAGAGAAGACGCTACTTGCTTGTGAACATGGCGTGGAAGTAGGGGCTGCACGACGCCAGCACCACCTTGTGGGCCTTGATCTCCTTGGTGCCCACGTGGAGCACAATGTCGCAGAGCAGCCCGCGCTGCCGCATGCGGTTCATGCAGACGAAGGCGTCGTGATAGTGCCGCTTGGAGTTGTGGGAGATGCTGTGGCCGTCGCGGTTGAGGAGCTGCACACCCCCTTCCATGGCTGCGGGTGGTGGGTGGTGGGATTTCCCTTCTCGGCTGCACTGAGATGGGGGAAAACCAAAGCGTTACCCAGGCAGGAACAGCTCCAGTCCCCCACAGCCCCCCAGCGTGCCCGCCACTGCTCAAAGACCCAGCTCCTGCCTAACCAGCCCCTGCCAGGGAAACATCATCCTGCTCATGAACCCACGATGGGGAGGAAACGGTCCCTGGCAGAACACAAGTCATGCAAAGCGATGCTGAGACTCTTCTCTCTTCTGTGAGGCTCACAGCTTCCCAGCTGTGCTCATCTCCGGATCAATATCCTCCTCATCTGCCTTCAGAAGGGTTCTGCTCTACAACATATGCGCTCACACCAGTTTTCCTCCAAGCTGCACCATCTCCAAATACACCTAACAAGGTGCATTTCCGCACAGTATCAGCAAAAGCATTGATCTTAGAAGTCCCACCAGGACATGCCAGTCCGGCATTGATCAAACACGGCTTAAATGGACCACTAGAGACAGCAGATACGACAGCCCTGATTAGCCCAAACAAAAAATAACCAGGGAATCCCACATCCTAAAAGGTGAGAGTGATGTTACGGACCACAGCTCTTCGAGTGACGGCTGTTCCCTCCCAGCTTCCAGAAGATGCTAGGAGATGTGTAATGCACACACCTTCAACAGCGAAGCTTGGACAGCTGCTCCCTTTCCCACGCCCATGCAATCCAGGAGGACGAGGCAGAGGGCAAAGGGAACGGCTGCACAGAGCTCAGCAGTCCCAGTACAGAATCCCACAGACCTAGGGATCCTCTCTTCCTGCCATTTTATATTTCAGGTCTCTTTTTGGACAGAGGCTGGGCATTCCAAGTCAGGGAACAGGATGCTGATCTCCACTCCCCTCCAGCGTCCTCTACCTCAAGGCTGCACCAAGCGATCCTTCTCCAGCACCACAGCCTCCTGCTCCTGCATGGTTTGGGCGAAGCACAGCTCCTAAATCTCCCTGGAAGCAGCCCTGGCTGAGAGCCTGGCTGTCCTTCCAAGAGGTAACTCCAGGGAGTTTTTGTTTAACAAGGCTGGGAGGAGGGACGGACAGAAAGGAACAGGGATGCCGATCGGGCGGCTGGGACCTGATGCGGAACTCACTGGCCCAGGTTGCCCAGAGAGGCGGTGGATGCCCCATCCCTGGAAACATTCCAGGCCAGGTTGGCCGGGGCTCTGAGCAACCTGATCCGGTTGGAGATGTCCCTGCTCCTGCCAGGGGGGTTGGACTGGATGGGCTTTGAAGGTCCCTTCCGACTCTAACCATTCTGTGATTCTAACTCAGTCTGCACGTATGTGCCACCGTGTGCGGAGCGGGACGGTCCTTCCACACAATTTGGGATAGCCCAGGAGGGAGCAGGAGTATAAACTCGATCAGCTTGCAGAAAACAAAAATTGCCTCATGAAGGAATAAGGGCATTTTTTTTTTTGTGCAAAGGTGTTTTCTCCTTCCACGCTGTGCGCACCCAGGATGCTCACGGTGTTTCAAAAAGCATTTGAGTGTCTCCCTGCCAGCAGCACCCAAAGGAAAGGTGAAGGAGTGAAGAGAGAATGACTGAGCAGCAGGAGGAAGGAGGGGGAGGGAGCAGGAGAAAAAAGCAGCTTGAAATAAAAAAAAAATGCCTGTGTGCGGCACTCGTGCGCCTGCCCCCGCGTCCCTGCGGCGAGAGAATCCCCTCAGCCTCTCTGTTCCTCACGACACCTACACATCGCCAGCCGTGCTGAGCCTAAAAATAGAAACCCACCACGCTGTGCCTGCTCAGCCACGAACGCAGCCTTCTATCCATTTTTAAATAGAGCTTGTATCACGTACTAGAGTCTGGGGGAGGAAAAAAAGATGAATAAACATCTTTCCTGAGTAGGAGAGAAGCCTGCAATGCCCTCTCCTATTTGCATCGTCCTGCGTGATACGAGATTCCTCGTCTCACCGTCAGCGGGGAAGACTCACCGGCACACAACACGATGCTTTCCAGCACCGAGCGCAAGATGCCAGCGTGCCCTTGATTGAGAAGAAGAGCCCGTGAGTTAACTGGCCTTCTCATCCTATCCTCAGCTGAGCTTTTCAGAAAGCTGCAACATCCCCAGGACACCCTCGGCGTGGTAATTGGCGTGCGTGGACACTGTGGATGAGAAGCGCCTGCACGAAGGCGATTTATAATTATCAGCATCCCTACCAGGGCTCAAGAGCTCCTTTCCCAGGCCTGGCGTAGTGGCAGGGAGCGGACAGTGCTTTCTCCCCATTATTCCCCTCCCTAGCTGCAAGCCTGAGGGTTTTCCCGACCTGCTCGTGCTGGTTTATCTTTTTAATGCACCGCTGAGCTTCTCTCCATCAGTATTTAAGTCATGGCCCGACTGAGAGCGCTCGCCTCGTCCCTCCCGGGCGCTGGTACCGACAGACGGGAGCTCCCGGATCCGCAGCAGCAGGAGGACAGAGGGGATGAGGCAGGACGGGACAGAGGGGCCGGGAGAAGATGGGAGCGCTTCTCCTTGTGCTCTGGGAGAGCGGTGAGGAAAGGTTTGGCAGGGGACCGGCACAGAACTCAGCTCTGGCAGTCAGGGGAGAGACACGGAGGGCACAGCAGGCTGGAGGGTGCCGTAGCCGACGCGTTGGCATCGCAGCAAGCAAACGCATTTCCAAAGAGGGTCGGAAGCGCTGGGCTCTCTTCCCAGCCCTGCCACTGACTCACTCCACAACTCCGGGCAGGCACAAATGCAGAGAGTGACAAGGGTGACATTATCTTTCCTTGCAAGGATTCCCATGGCCAAGAGGTAGAGACCAGCTATCGCTCACTCCCCTCTCCGCCCACACCCCCTGCTCCCACCGGCGCGGGCTGGCACGCACCTCGCACAGCGTCTGAAACGCTCGCGCCGCACCCTGAGCTACGCCACCGCCGTGTCATCGCTCTCTGACGTGACCCAGCAGCCAAACGGGGCCGAGGAGAGATGCTAGCCCAGCCACCCCCCCAGAGCATCCCCGCGCAGGGGACCAGTCCACAGCTGACCTGACCCACAGCCGCGGGCAGCCTGGACCAGCTCTGCTTGATGGTTTTTCACTCTACAGCCACAGCAATCCTTCCCTTGGAGAGCAGCTCACCCACCCACCAGGAAATGGAGGTCTACGAGCCCTGCTAAGAAATCATTAATGGGGAACAGCGCCCCAACCATAAGAGACAGTGGAGCAGTGTCCAGAGCTCGGGACGGGGGGGAAGTAAATACAAACCCACTTTTGTGGAGCGTGCAGCAGCAGGAACGCACGTGTCACGCATCAGCTATCACGGATGCGGCGGTTGACTTGTAATAACTCTTAGGTTATGAAAAAAAAAAAAAAAAAGAGAGAGAGAGAAGGCGCTTGTTTGGCTCCTATGCGACAGAGCGTGGCCATGCATAACAGCTCTGTTAATTAATGCAAATGATCCCGGCCCAAAGGGAGGTCTGTTCTCTCCGCACAAAAAACCATATTTTGCCGACAAGTGAAAAGAAGCGTGCTGAGCGATAAACAGGGAACAGAGCATCCTCCAGGGAAAAGTTCAGAGCCTGCCCTTTCCCCAGGAAGGCCCTGGAGAATGGCTTTTTGTTGACAGCCTGGATGGAGATTTTGTGTTCGCCAAGCTAGGAGACACATCCTGTGCAGCTGGCCAGGCCCTGGGGACAGGCCTTTTTGGGGGATAAGGTGACACCCCCTACTCTAAGGCATGACGTGCCCTAAGGCTTGACACACAACCACGCTTCAGTCCATCACTTCCATGTGTGCACAAGCTGGGTCAATCAGGTGGCACCACATTCCCAGTTTCCCTTTCAGGAGAGTAGTTTCCCTGCTTCCTTGGCATTGGGGATCCATCTCCCAGGCACAAAGTCCTTTTTTTTTTTCCTTTTTTTTTTGCCCATAGACCTCCTCTGGCTCTGTCCCCAGGCAGGAAGAGGCTGCTGGCAGCGCCGCTCTCTTGTGCCCAGCGGATCTCCGCTCCGAGCTCCTGCAGGCTGTTCCTTCCCTTCAACGGCCAAGGGACACGAGCGGCTGAGCCAGCAGTAACAATAGCTGCCGTGGTGCTGTCGCAAAGTGAGACCGCTAACGCAGCTCGTATCCAGAGACGCGGCTGAAGACGCTGCAGGCCTGCAAATTTTCCCCGTCCCTATCGCTGTTCATTTGGCTGAGCTATCCCTCCTGTCCAACCCCGTCCACGGCTCTGAAGCCTGCATCTAAAGGGAAGCTTTAAACCACCAGACGACGAGCGGTATTTTTGCATCACTAACCCTCTTGCAGTAGGCAGGACTAAATCTAGGCCATTGTCCCCCCCAGGACCTGTCACACCAGCATCACTGGTCCAGGCAGAAAACTCCATCCCGCTCAACACAACACTTGGGGTTCAGTCCCTTCGCAGTCCCTGTAACACTTTACCTGCATCCAGGGAATTCAAACAGACAGCGAGGAAGCAGAGGGACCTAACAGCTCAGGACCAGTAAAGGAATGATCTGCTCTGAACCGCAGGTCCAGTCATCGCTCCCGTGACGGCTGATGTACAGCTGCACCTACACAGACGGCAAATATCGATGGAAATGTGACTTAAGGTGGCAAAGGGAGCTGTCATTCCTGGCACCGGCTCTGCCTTCAGAGGTGGCAGGAGGGACAGCAGCATCAGGAAGCTGGCAGATTCAGACAGCCAGACTGAGGACACCTTGCACCCCTCCGCCAGCTCCCCACGGACGCGGCGGAGGACACGCGCACGCCAAGAGCACGCAGCCGGGGTGAGCTGCAGGAAGAGGTCAGGAGCACGCGCCCCAGCCCCAAACACGTCTCTCTTTTCTGCTGCCATCACATCTGCCTTCTATTCCCCAAGCCCCTCTGCTACGGATGGGAGGGCGAGGCGCGCGCGCTGCCGCTGCCGATTGCTGGAATTAATCTGCTCTGAGCTAGCCTCAAGGCAGCACAGGGCAGCGCAGACTGCGCTGAGTCTGCAGGACTGAGAATCCCCAGCTCTCAGTAGGGTTTGGTTTTTTTTGGTTTGTTTTTTTTTTTTTTTTTTTTTAATGAATTAGGCATAACTGACACGCGCCGAATCCTCCTGTCTAGACATCTGCAGAGAAGTGACAAGCTGCCAGGGAGGATGTGGAGCCTCGGCAAGGGGGTGGGGAGGACGGGGGAAAACTGCGCACAGTTGCCAGCTCTACGGCACAGAGACAGCGCTGGCTTCAGGCGAGAAGGGCACGCAGCACTTTGACCTAGCCGGTGTCTTTCAGCAGCTCAGTGGGTTGTAATCAATCGGCTCTGGTGCACGCAGAAGGCTGGAGGTCTTTTCTAATTAAAGGCTGGGGAGTTTTGTTTGGAAACCCAGCTCATGGTTGCTCTCTGTTACCTCAATGCCTGCACCGGGACATTCCCACACCTGAGAGGGATAGAGAGCATCCAGCCTGCTCAGCACCTGTCCAGGTATGCGATCTTTTCCCTCTCTCATGCACGCTTTGCACAGGCAGCAACTCTTCTGCAGGCATCTTCAAATCCAGCTTTCGCCTTTGGTATTTTGCGCACAGGGGATCACAGCAGCTCCAAGCGGGACTCCACGGCTGAGGGACTGAGAAGCATCTGTGCTAACATTTGGGTCACCTTGAGTAACTGGTTGTAAAGGTCAGGACCCAAATAGGTTTGGGACTGATGAATTCCCAGGTTAGGGAGAAACAAGAAATGGAAACTAATTCATGCCTTGAGATGCTCAGCAAAAAGCGCAGGTCTCCAGCTGCTCTGGGATCAGACTGTTCCTGCAGTCCAGCACAAAGCACACCAATATCTAAGCACAAGGAGCCGTTTGCCTCTGCCACAGACTGGAAATATGGGTCATGTCCTAATTCCCCCCTCCCAGCATCCCCCAGCAGACACGGGAGAGGAGCTACTGTCGCATCCAGTGCTATTTTATGGCATAAGCAGTGCCAAAACTCTACACACAGGCATGGAACAAGGCTCCTCTCCAGGCAGCAGAGTGATAGTTAACAGCTTCAGCTGCGCCATCCATCACTGTGGTACTCCTGATCTCCCTCCAGCCTGCCCCGTGACAGACATCTCTGTCCCCAACTCATTTTTCAGACAGGTAAACAGACAGGATGAGAGTGCGCAGGTCACTGGAGGCAGCTGGAGTCACAGGACCTCAATATTCCTGGCTCCCGGGCTTGCCCTGGAGCTCCCTGCCTGCAGCATCCTTGGCCAGCAGCTATTTGAAGATGGATTGTGCCCTTTACCTGTCCGCTGTGCAAGGTGACGGTGTCTCGAGCAGGTGGCAGCGGGCCACTTCAGAACGGGTCGTTACCGCTCAGCGATGCCCTGACGTCAGACGAGAGCAGGGACTCTGGTGAGGCTCAGCACGAGCTACCGCTCGGCTTCTAGAGGGAAAGTTGACTCCGTGACGCGAGGCAGTGTGGCAGGTTGGCTTATGCACCGGACCACGTAAGCGGAAGGAGCTCCAATTCCTGTCCCTGAGGAGTCACGTCCTTTAGAGAAGGCAGTGTGGTTTGCAGCCTTCTAGCAGGCCAGGCTGAAAGGGTGAAGCCTCTCTTGCTACCAAGTCCAGCTTGCCTAAGTGTTTGGAGGCAACCTGAGAAAATACAGAAGCCAGCACTGAGACTTCAGCACGGCTGTTTGATTTTTGAGCTGCTGAACTCAAAACGCAGCAAAGCAAAGACCAGGACCCAGAACAGTCTCCCCAGCAGATCTCCAGTCTTCAGAGCGTGCCGGCCTTGATTTCCACCTGCCGCTCCATCTACAGAGACCCAGACTGATGCTGGTGAGAGCAAGGGTGGATGGCCACCAGACAGGCTGTCAGAGCAAGGAGGTTCCATTGCCACCCTCACCAAGCTGACCTTAGCTGACAGAAAGCCTGAGGGACCATCCTAGCTATCCAAGATGCTAAGGAGCCACTCCATGTGGATCCCAGTCTGTCAAGCCAAGAAAACAGGTGACTACTATGCCTGCCAGCTCTGAATTAGATGTTATTTGCTGGGATTCATGCATCAGTCAGTTTTCAGGAAGGAAACTCAGATCTTTACACCCAAGATCTCTAAGAGTCTTACTCACTGCCATGCTGAATAAAGTGTTTCCAGCAGATGCTCATGGGTCAGGAGAGAAACTTGGGATGCAGAAGGCAGAGAGTCCACAGAGGTGATGGCTGGCGATCATAACCAAAATGCTAGTGTACATTGAAGCATTAGCGACGCTCATAACAGTGAACTTGTAAAAAACCAGCACCTCCTGGTGCAAAACGCTACCACAGAGACATCCGAAATCTGTTGCAGAGGCCTCCAGCCCTGTCCTTGGGGTTACCTGCATCTACCTGGCGCACCCGGAGACTGTCGGGATGAAAAGCACCCGAATACCCACGTGTTGCTGAATCACTCCAGAACTAACCCCCTTCCTTACACTCTCCGGCAACGGAGAGTGCCCCAAGACAGCGCTTGTTGGAGACCCACCATGGAAGTCAAAGGGGAACAGGCTTCCTTTACAGAGAGACCCCATAAACGCGAGGCCGCTGTTTCCGCGGTTCTCTAGCTTGGCACGGTCAGTCGGTGGCCGTGAGCTGACGCACGGAGAGTGGGAGCAGCCACCCACCCGCTGCATTTCTGCCGTGCCGTTAGAGAAGCCGAGGTGCCGGGGCCGGCGCTGCCCGGAGAGGGAGGTGTTTGCTCAACCAGCAGAACCAAACCAGCCGCCCTGGCCCACTGCTCCCTAGGATCCCCCTCCGCCAACAGAGATGCCGCAGCTCCACGAGAGCCCTCTGCCCTAACGGTCACTGCAGAGGCCAGAAAAAAAAGCTCCTTCCCTCTCCAAGTTTCCAGAAAACCCGAGGCAATGTTTCTCCCTGTGCCCTTCAGCTCCTCCGCAGCCAACGGTACCACACAGCCCGAAAAACGCAACTGGCAGAACCTTTCCGCAGCCGGTCCCCGGGCCCCAGCACCCCGCGAGGCTTCCGAGCTGCAGCTTTTTTTCCTTTACCGGAGGGATCGCTCCAGGATTTGGTCGAGGATGGGGAAGGGACCTCAGCTACAGAGAGCGAGCGGCCGAACCAGCCCTTCCGAAACGGCGTCGGTCGTTCCTCCGGCTGCGCCGCAGCGGACCCCGACAGACCAACTTGCTCTCCGAGGAGGGATGTGCCACCAGCAGCCCAGGACCAGCGGCGGGGAGTGATGGAGAGCAGCACCGGGAGGTCCTCCCGCCGCCCACCTCCCCCACCCCTCCGGTAACCCCGGGCCGCTCCCACGGGGTCCGGATGCCCGGTCCGGCCTTGCCTCTACGGGGAGAGGGAAGGGAGGGGGCAGCGGCAGGGCCGTGCCCCCGGCGGTACTCACGGCTCCGGCGCAGCGACGGCCCGGTCCGGCCCGGCCCGCGGGATGCTGCGGGGGGCACCGCTACACCCGCACCGCTGCCGCCGGCCCCCGCGGCGGGGAAACGGGGGCGGGGCGGGGGGGTGGGCAAGTGCGTGGCTCCTCCTCGGGATGGGATCGGGACGGGGGCGGCCCCGGGGGTTGCGGTTTCCTCCCTCACCCGGAATAACCCCGCGGCG
>WHYT01017829.1:77495-92168 GCA_009806455.1 Tetrax tetrax
TTTTTTTTTTTTTTTTTAGTTTTGCCTGCTTTTAAGTAACCTTCCTTCCAGCATCCATCATAGAATGAGCTAGTTCTGGGACAAGCTGGCTCAGAGGTGTCTAAAAGGGCTGTGTCGTGTGGTTACAGGGTATGGGACAGTCAGGTGTTTGGCCATACTGATGCCAGTTTGTAGTGGAAAGAAGCTTGTGTATGCTTGTGATCTCTTATGTGGTGTATTGGAGTCAGACAAAGCTTACTTTGGTTTTTCTTGGTCTCTCTGTATTTGTTCTTGCTGAAAGACATTGGAGTATCTGCAAGACAGAAAATGAAGTGCTTCTTAGGCACTGCTAATCATTATTAGAAGACAAAACAATTGTTTAGTACCAGATAATGCTTTATCAAGCTTTCCTTGTCAGATTTTTCTGTGCAGCCATCAGTTTTCTTTATAAAACTTTTGAGAGTAATTCTGAGAAATTAAGAAACTTTCTTTTTTTTGTTTCGCATGGTGTTTTGACAATCTTTGGTCGCTATCGTAATGCAACCTGGTAGCTTGCCATCAAGATTTGAATAAAAATAACCTTTTGCAAGTCCTCTGGAGCAGGTGTTAAATGGGATCCAGACCTGTGGGCACAGCTGTGATGAATCCATCGTCAGTCAAATTAGCCCCAGGTGTGCTGTGGTGCCCAGGAGTTGCTTGCTTTCCTTACAGCATTGGCAGAAATATGAGTGGTGAATAAGTGCATGTTAATTCCTTTCTACCAGGAAGAAGGGAAAGGCATCTGAACATAAAGATCAGCTCTCCCGGCTGAAGGACAAAGATCCTGAATTTTATAAGTTTTTGGAGGAAAATGACCGCACGCTGCTGAATTTTGATGCTTCGGACAGTTCTGATGAGGAGGAGGCATTGCATGTACCACCTGATACCCTGGAGGTACTAGGCTGTGTTTCAGAGGGCTGAAGTCAATTATTTAAATTACTTAACATGTTAAGTGTTTGAGTTTCAGTGCAAGGCCTAAGTATACGAGCTGAGCATGAGGAGTCTGTTAAAGATTGTGAAAGCAGAGCCTTGGGGTATATTTTCTCTGTGGCTTTGGTTTTGTCTCCTCTCCCAGTGAGACTTTGTTTTGCCTCAAGCTTAATGCTTACTCCTGGATATTTTACATTATTGCACATTGTATTTATGTAGCAAAGCTGCAGGGCTTAAGTAACTTTTTTGATTTTGTGACACCTGCAATTTCATTACTGCTTTACACAAAGTGCTGCTAGCAGCATTAATAAAATTCACTGCTGCCTCCCTTCTTTGGTAGCTACTCAGGAGAAGAGATGGGGCCGGAAAAGAGATGTATAAGCCTTTTCTCAGTCTTGGTACTGACTTCTCTAGGAAGCAAGTGATGAAGATGAAGAAGAAGAACAAGAAACAGCCAAACGGAAGAGAGTTTCTTTGATCCCCGTGAGCTTGAAGATGGTTGAAGAGTGGAAAACAGCTGCAGAGGTGAGTGGGGAACTGGAATACAAGACACTTGAGTGTTCTCCTTTAAACACTCTTCCCCATGTGTCTCTGGGGAAGTTGAAAGACCAACTTCAGATTTGTTAAATCTTTCACAAAAATCTGCAGGGAAAATGTATGTCCTGCGTACAAGGTCATACTCCTAAAGCTGTTACTTCACTGTGACTTGTCTTTGCAATTTTTGCTTGAACTGCAAGATTAGAGTACTTGCACTCCATCTGAAGGAGAAGCTAGAGAAACTTGTGTGGCTCAGAGGAGGTCAGAATGGTTAACTTGTGATATTTTTTTTTTTTTCCATCCTCTTGCTAACCATTGTGCCTTTGTCAGTCACATCTTGAGTGGTGATGAAGTAGCTTGCTGCTTCTGGCTAGGAGGGGCAGGGAAAGGTCTAATTGGGTAGTTGCTTGCAGCTGATTTATTGCTTCTCAACCCCCAGCCAGGCCTAGAAGCCCATTTCAGAGCAGGTGAAGGCAACTAGTGTTCGTTAACACTGTCTTGACATTTTTCTTTCACATTATAGAATAGAACTATTTTTACCATCAAATGGATTCCAATACTCCTGTCCTGGTAAAGTGTCACAGAGTTTCAGAATATTGCTTGCTGTTTCTCCTCAGCAGTTCTTTTTCTCCTTTTCCCCAGAGAAGGCTAACACCAAAACTTTTCCATGAAATCACTCAAGCCTTTAAAGCGTGTGTAGCAACCACCAAAGGAGATAACGGTGGGGCTGATCCCAGCAAGTTTCAAGTCACTGATGCTGCAGGTGAGTTGGTCACCACGTTGGTTCTGTGAGAGAAGGGAAGTAATTTGGTAGGGAAGGTTTAGCTGCTGGAAGGGAGTGGGGATAAGTACTGGCAGCACTTAAGTGAAATGAAGCCTATGAAAGGGTAAGTTAAGTAGCTTATCTTCTTCCTGGTGGTGTGTCTGTGCAGTGCTGTCTCTTCTGGTGTCCTGGTGTGTAAGTGTACCTCTCTGTGCACGCCTGGAGCAGCTGGGCTTGCAGGCTGCTGAGGAAAGTACCACCCTTCGTTCACCAGACTTCTTGGAGTCAAGCTGAAGCTAGGTACTGTTTATAGGCTTGCAGTGCCGGGGTTTTTTATACAACTTTTGCTGCATTTTCTTGCTGTTCCCTCTTAGAAATAATCCTACAAGGCTCTTTTAAGTCTTCTTACCAAATAGCATTCTATAACCTCACAACAGTTCGGAGTTCAGTTGCACTATCAAGTTCACATTCTCCTGGCCAGGACATCTCAAAATACTACGTCTGGATCCCCTTCCCTGCAGGATTATCATGCCTGTAGAACAAATGAGATGCACCCTCTCCAGCCTAGCCCCCTTTTGTGTAAGCTCCAGGTTTTGCAGTCCTGTTTTAGACTCGTAACAGCATGGCTGAGAGGGAAACACCTTTGTTAGTGTCTCAGAGGATGTGACTTGCAGCCTGCCTACTTTTACAACCAAATTAGCAAGTACTTTCTCACTGTGTTTTATCAGCTTGTTATTGTGAGCCATCTGGAACTGGCACTATGGAGTGGGAGTACTTAAACCCACGTGTTCTCTTTAATCCTTTCTTGCCCACCGTAAGGGCTTCTTATATCTCTGTTATTGCTTTTGCTAAAATCTCATTCTTTAACACAACACATTACATAGAATTCACATGTTGTCCATTTCTGTGACTTTTTAAAAAATGTCTTTAGCTCTTGTTATGTCTTGGGGGAGATTGATAGTAGTATAGACTCCTAGTTATGGGTGAGGCTGCTTCTGTGCTTGGTGCTGTTTATTCAGAGAGTAAAAAGATGGCCACTGTGCCAGAAAACTGTCAGTTGTAATCTTGCTGTTTAGACAAAAAATTCTAGGACAAGGCAAACTGATGTCTTCTGGAAGCTTGTGGAAATGCAGTAGTTCTGCTATGGCAATTACTGGTCTCAGTTCCTTGGGGAGCTCTTTTCAGGTTAGCTGAGAAACCAGGAATATGTGGAAAATAATTTACAAATGCTTTACTGACTTTTTTTAACCAGTGTTCAATGCCCTTGTGTCATTCTGTGTCCGGGACCTCTTCCGCTGCCTGCAGAAGCTGCTTCTCCTGAAAACTCCAAAGAACAAACTAAAGTAAGTCTGAGGAGATTTGAGAAATGCAGGTGAGAGAAGGCTGGTTGGGGTTTTTCAGAACTGCAGCCTGGCTGTGAAGCTGGAAAAAGATGGTAGCTCTTCCCCAGTACTAGCAAAGTTGCCTGATTATATTCACAGTTCTCTTAGCCAGACTCTTTCATTCCTCCCCAGAAGTTTTCTGTAATATTAGACTCCAGCCATTTGCAGAGGACATGTGGCTTTGACAGGAGGAGATCTGGAATTGCATATGGTTGTGCTCAGGAGTACTGTTAAGGCATTGTGAGTTGGTTTTCAGAGAAAGGGACCGGGCCTTCTCCCTGTATGTAGGCAGAGTATCGCAAGTATGTGACTAGTTAATCCAGGGCTTTAGCAGCTGTATTACACCCTGGATGTGGTGGTCTGAGGGCTGGATCGTCTGCGTTTGAGCTGTTCACTGTTGGAATGGAAACAAGCATTGCAGCTGAGCAAAGAGTGGTACAGTTAGTTTTTTTGCAGAATGACAGCATTACTCCATCACATTTGCTGATGCAATTTGATGTGACTAGAGAGGAGGAATGACAATTTTGAAATCCCAGCTGCTGCCTGGGAGCCAGGAATTCTCTGGCTATTGTGTGGATTGGTGCTCCAAGAGTTTGAGTCAGGCTGGAGCCATAATTGAACAGGTATCAGCATGGCTTACCCAGAAGCAATTGCAAAAGGTGCTGGAAAATCAATAAGCACCGGTCTGAGCTCTTGCTGGATAAACCAGTACCATAGCTGGGGACCACTACCACAGTTTCATAAAACAAGCTGTGAAGTTCCCCGTATACCTTGCAAGCTGGAGCAGCCTTATTTAGCCCCTGTGCCTGTTTCCTACTAGACATTTGCAAAGCTTTTTCCCTCAGTCCTCTCCAGAGTTTCATCTGGACACAGTTTTATTACTTCATAGTCTGAGCTCTTCTGTTTTTTCTGGTTTTGAGTAGAGTGAGAATAGAATGCCTTTCAGAAGTGTGTTCAGTTCCAGGGTAATTTTTGTGGCAGTTATTTTCAATTTCACTGTTACAGATGAAGGGAAGGGTGACCTAAATGCTAGACTCCTTGTTGGCAGTGGTGCCTAGTCTGAGAATTAAATTCCAGCTTGTGTAAATACCAGCCTGTTTCCTCTCAAGGCCTGACTTAGACAGAATGTGTCTGAATTTAGGGATGGCCTGGGGGTGCTACTTGATGAGTGCGGGGTCAAAAGTTTAGAAGAGACTGAGCAAATGTCTCACAAACTAGTTGGATCCTGAAAATAGACTTTCTTGCTACAAGCCAGCCTGCTCTCTCTTAGATAATGGCTGCAGTGTGCCTGACTAGAAGGTGACATCAGCGTGAGGGATTCAGGTCTCCACCAAGCCTTCTGACTGCCACAACTCCCTGGGTCACACTTGCAGAGATCTGGGTGCTCTACTGGGAAGCTCTTTGAATGGAATTTTCTAATGCTGTGCTTCAGGCAGTTTTTACAGAGTAGAAGAAATTATTTTTACCTGTGACAAAGCTGTTAAGTTCTCTTGCTTTGCAAGCAGCTGTTTTTACTTACTGGCAGTTTTGGGGAAGTGAACTTGCCATTCTTTGTGCTGCTGAAATATGATTTATTTGGTGGGTTTTCTTTAAAGCTAAACCTAACTTTTGCTTATTTCCAGACTGGTCCTCCCTTCCACCAGCCCCCTTTGGAGCAAGCTGCGACTGGACATAAAAGTGTACATCAGCTGTACCATACAAGTAAGAAATTTCAGTGTGTTTGTGTTACTGGGGTCGGTCTGTGCATCGCTGGGCTTTTGTTCATGGTATTTTAAAATGAGTCAGATTGGCTTTTGTATCTGTAAACAGGAGATCTAAAAGGAAAGCCAAACAGTCAGGAAGATGGAAAGCAGATAACAATGTAGCATCAGGTGCTTTTCCCTTTCAAAAGACAGTTACTCCAGTTTGAGGTTGACTTTCTGGTCGTCATGGTACTGGGAACCTTGAATATTGTTTGGGTTTTTTTTTTTGTCGTCTTCTGTAGTGAAGAGTAGATAAGACTTACTGTCTGAGACTGCAGTGGGTAGAAGCAGTCTCATAGTGTCTCTAAGCCTGGGGTATCTGAAATTTGTATGTCTGTCCAGTTCCCTGCCTTGGTCTAACAATTTGGAGGTCCATAGGGTGGTTGGGTGAAAATAGGTAGCCTGTAAAGAAGGACTGGGTTAACGTTCTGGCAGTCCTTTCTATCTTAAATTGTCTGACAAAATATTTAGTGGGCCTTAAAGTAGTTTGTAATGCTGTGCTCCTGCATTCTGCATCTTTAAGTCGATTTTTTTGGCACTATGATTATGCTCCATCTCACTAGATATCCCATCTGTCCAAAATTGCTGATGTCTGGTGTTTCAGAGAAGGAAATTCCCTCCCCCCGAGATTGATTCATCATGCATCCCCAAATTTGAATATTATAAACAAAACAACAACATTGGAATACTCATTCTTCAGAAGCTAAGGGAAAAGGATATAAGGAAAGAAAAAATTTGCTGATGTCTCTTAGCTGTAAGCTGGCAGAATGACTTAGCAGAAAGCATTTTGATCAGTAAGCTCTTTTTTCACGAGTTGTGGTGCCTCTTGCCAGCAGCAGAAGATTGCAGTAGAAAAGGAAAAGCTGGCAATGCAGTCCCAGTGAAGTAATCCCTGCTCCTGTGCTTCTGAGTCCCAGAATTTACCACAGTGTTTTCCTGGTGTAGTAATTTCTGAACAATATCTTCTTTCCTTTTGGTGTGTGAGGGACTTTGCAAAGGAGACCCACTCAGTCAGAATCTTTGCAGTGCAAGGAGGAGAATGAGGAGAAAGTTAAAAGTAGAAAAATGCCTCTGCTTCCAGCAACTATGATTGCAGGAAAGAGGGGGCTCTGCATCGGGCAGGACCTCTGTCAAATTGAAGTGACTTTGAGCTTACTGTTGTTGTCAAATTAGAAACTGCAGACATCTCTGGGTTTGGCCCCAGGTGAACTGAAGTGAACAACATGGAAATACCAAGGCACTCTTTCTTAAATAGTTTGTCTAACCTTTTCCTTGAGCTACAGTTAACCTTTTGATACTCAGTGGTATTCCAGCTTTCCATTAAAGAAATCCTAATGAAATCCATGTCATCAGACAGCTCAGATGTCTGTTTCCAAGTGTTGTGTACGCCAAGGGTGTCTTCATCGCACATTCATGTGATTTGTGAGACAACAGAGGTGGTGTTGTGCTGTCTTTAAGATATCTTAAACTGCAAATAGACTTAGCCACACAGGTGAGGTTTTATGTGATGAGCTCAGGTGCCGTTAGCCATCTAAATCCAGTAGCCCGAGCTCACATTTGCCTGCGTGATGTACTTTCAGGGGACTTCTTCAACCTGCTGTATGTCTGCTCCCTTCCTGATACAGCTTTTGGGGGTTTGTTTGATATTCTTCCTAGGGAAGGCTTTTTGTAACACAGAAATACTTGGAAACAGCAAAATACAGATGCTTAGTGGTAACGGACTGCACACTAAATGAGTTTGTTTTGTTTTCCCTCCGTAGCTCTTGTCTTGTTTAACAGAAGCCTCAGTTGGTGCAGCAGTCCTTCAGCACGTCATTTCCACAGTGCCTTACTATTTATCTTTTCCAAAGCAGTGCCGTGCACTTCTCAAGGTAAGGTGATGCGCTATGACATGTCATTTGGGTCTGAGGTGCTTTCTTTAACCCTTCAGAGGAGCCTCTGGAGGTGTTTGGGCTGGATCCTATGACAGTTTGGTCTCTTGTACTTTTCCCTTGCTTTTCTTTTGGTCATGGAGAGGACTCTCCTCTTACAGACCTCTGAGGTGCTGTGAAGCACTCTCACACTGAGGTGAGGCAGCATGTGGCTGTGTGTAGCCACTGCTAATCCCCATGCAGAGTGATGCGGAGGTGTTCAGGGGAAGCTGTCTGCTTCTCCGTCGCAGATGGAGTAATTGGTGCCTGTGTGTACGTCTGCGATAGTCTCTCACTCTCAAGAGCTGGGGGTGGAATATTTTTGCAGAAACTTAGTCACAACTGCTGAGCACTTAAGAACAACAAAGGAGGCGTGGAAGAGGGCAGCAGGGTGACATTTAAATGAAAAGCTGCAGCATAACATTTAAGTGAGGCTGGGAACTCTGATGATAAAGATGACTGGTATGTAGTGATGGGGTGGGTATACCTCATATCTGGAGGTGTAGCAGTCTACTCACTGCTCCAGTAGGGATTTTTGAGTAGGCTTTCGGTCCTGCAGCTGGAATCTTTCTGATTTCCTGTCAAGCTCATTAATACAGATAAGGTAACTGGTTTTTGGAGACATCAGCCTTGATTGTGGTCCTGCTGTGCCAGATCCTTCCTGACAAGGCCAGCCATGTCCAAGTGAATCTATACTCTGAACAGGCAAATACAGGCGGGCCTGGGAATAACAAAATCTATTCATTTGCTTCTCAAGAAGTTGAGAGGGGAGAGACCACTGTCATTGCTTTATGCAATGCAGAGATGTGCAAAACTCAGATTGAGTTTACGTGTCGGTGGTGGGCTGTCTGCTAGCCTGGATCCCTTTTCCAGTTGGTCTAGGTTTATTTACGATGCTCTGGGTGCTCGTTGTCGTGTCTGTACCAGACTAAGAACTACTACTCAGAACCTCTGCCTTATACAGGCCCTGTCTGACTCCAAACACTCCTGCTGCTCTGTCGTTTAAATTAATACAGTGAATGTCTCGAGAACTGGAAGTAAGTCAGAACTACTGCCAGGAGATGTATCTCGGGAATTGCAACCTATTTGTCCAGAGGGAAAAGAAATTGATAAATTCAGAAATCAAACCCTGATATCTCCTCTCCAGAGACAAATGCATCTTTAATAGCATTCTGTGAGAAACTGGGATTTGGTGTTCATGGTGGTTACTGGAGTATGATTGCAGTGTAGTTGTATTCTGCAAAGTTTGGTGTAAGACATGGGAATTACCTTTTTTTTTTTTTTTGTTGGACTGGAAGATATACTGGCCAAATATGTGATGTTGCTGTCTAGGGGATGGTGAGGAAGCTTTGCAAAAGCCTGTGCTCAGAAACTGAAATGTATATTTAGGCACATGAATAGAAGTGCACATATTTTTCAGAGATGCTAGTTTTTGACAGTTTCGTTTATTGATTGTGGAAATATCAACCTTGCCTTTAGTGTGGTGTCACAGGTAGAGTACGAGGACAGAATGGCTGCTAGTGCTGTTGTGACTAATTCTATGACACATCGGTATCTTTTTATTTTCCATTCCAGCAAGCAATTAATTTGTGGAGTACAGGTGAGGAAACAGTGCGGGTATTGGCCTTCCTTGTGCTGAACAAGATCTGCCGCTACAAGAAAGATGTGTACCTAAGTCCTTTGCTCAAGGTAAGGCTGGTACTTGCTGTACTCTGCAGCTTTTCCTTCTCATGTTGTATGTGAAGACCCTGGAGCATGAACTGCTAACTACTGGGTGTGGTGGGTGCTGGAGATGATGCTGGCTGCCTCCAGAAAATGAAATAGGGAAGAAATGCTGTGTTAAGTCAGAGTGATATCCCGCTGCCTACTACTGCCCTTCCTGGTGGAGGCATATGGTGTCTTAGCAAGGGAGACCTCTGGTAGTCATATGTATACTGGATGAATACTCATCTTCCAAATTCTGGAGGGCTTTCCTCAAGTACCGCGCGCTACTCCATGCCACTGAGCTGCTCCGATGTTTCGGCTGATAGCTGAGATTACCAAGTGTAGTTTAGGTGCCACTGTTACAGAAAGAGAACTGTGACCAACCATAGGCATGTATGAGTCAAAGCCATCCCACAGTTCCTCCGTTCTCACAGAGAAGCAGTGACAGGGCTGTCTCCAAGCTCTGTGCTGAGCAGTGTGTGAGTGCAAAAACATTCTCACTCTTTCCTATATCCCCTGAAGATGGAGCAGGCTGATTTATTTTCCATATTCCTTTGAAGTGACTTCTCTTATAAAAAGAACACTTCACCCCTCATTTGGACGTACCTGAGTGGAGAAGGTTCGTAAAATAATGGTTTTGTTCTGTTTTATATGGTTATATCTTGTCTGTCTTTTTTCCTGCGCAGCAAATGTACATCGCATTTGTGAAGAATTCCAGATTCACTTCTCCCAATGTCCTGCCCATGATCAACTTCATGCAGCGCACGCTGACAGAGATGTACGCCCTGGACACACATACCTCCTACCAGCACGCCTTCATCTACATCCGTCAGCTTGCCATTCACTTGCGCAGCGCGATGACGATAAAGAAAAAGGTAGGTACCTGTCAGTGTGGAAGGAGTGTGTCCTCCTAGGGGGAGTGTGTGGAGAGGAGAAAACTAGAGTAGCTGCTTTTAGTAGTGTCTCCAAAGTGTCAGTACGTGTGTCTGACCTGTTTCATAATGTGCCAAGGAATTTTTTGCCAGGGGCTGTGAGCTTCAGAAGTCACCTCAGAGTTGCCTGTGTTAGTTTAGAATTTGAGGAAGGAAGGAGAGGAGACAACTGCAGGGTGGGAGTCACTTTTCTCTCCCCATCTTGCAAGAGTTTGTGATGCATTTTCCATGTTCTGCCTTGGGCACCCTTTTTCTACTCTGCGAAGCTGCTGTTTGCGGCCTCTGTCACAAAACCTCAAGGTAAAGAAGATTAGGAACCACCCTGGTGTGTGCATCCTTGCAGTGAAGTTCATACTATTTAAAGGACTTAACTGAACAAAGCAGCTCAGACATTTTGGGAGCAGCCCTCATTTCAGCCACCTCCAGTCTGACCTCAGAAGTCTGAGTCAGATTGCTAATCCTGGCTTTATTCGTGTTTAACAAAACAGACCCCTGTAGATTAGTTCAGCTGCCCCCAAACATTGCAGGATTGGTGATGAGTTAAATCTGCTGGCCCTTCAGACATAGGGATAGATGAGCAGAGATAAATGAAGTCTGGGCTGCATATACCCTAATTGGATTTCATTGACTTCTTACACCCTCAGTCCTGGCCCAGACAAGACCTAAATCCACTGGATTTCACAGCTGGGGAGGGTTATAGGAACTTTAAATGACAACAGCATGAGCCAAATATACAGATCCAAGTAATAAGCCAATTAATTTAAATTGAGCAGTGGGTGGTTCTGGAAGGTGATTACAAGAGGAGGTTGCTTATTTGTCCTGTATGAGAAGAGCTGAGAACAGAGCTGCTTGGTACATCTCAGTGACCTAGTGAGAATTGGGAGAGCTCTACCATTTCCAGCTGCAGCTTAAGTCCCTACTGTAGGTCCAGTGGCTACACTTGAAGGTTTCTGTCCTTGTTTCAGGACTTGGGCATCTTGCTTCATCCATGCAAAAGAGGAGGTGACCTGGGCCTTGAAAGGCTGGCTGAAACAGCACAAGTTGGAGCTGAGGCACCTTAAGTGCAATCTCATGAGTTCCTGGTGCCATTCTGGGGAATACAGAACTCCTGTCCTCTCTGGTCTGCAGAACTCCTTGGAAAGGGGTGTCCTTAAGGGAGTCCTGCACTCTTCTGGGCTTCTGTTTAATCTGGCACTATGAGCTGCTTAAGCACATGGCAGGGAGAGAGTTGGAGCTTGCCCGAAAGTTCTTGGAATCCTTTTCTCTTAGATTGGTGCAAGACTTGACCCACACCTTCCCATACTACTGAGCCAGCCTGAAATGCTCGTTCAGTTTGTCGCTGCGTGTCAAGCTTACTGCTGGCCTGTTGTACTGTTTTTGCTGGTAACTGTAAAGACTGGCTGGGAAAGAGCTGAAAGTTTGGTCTCAGCTCTGCTGTCATTTTCATGCTGCAGTGGTAGAAGGTTTTGATTAATACAGCTGAAGGAAGGGCAAGCTGCTATATAACCAAAGGAGTTTGAGTGCAGAGAGGGGAAATACAGATGGACTCAGATGAATTTCTAGCTAGCTTGAATCTGTAGTGTAGATCTACACACTTTTTTTTTTTCCCCCTTTCTAGACTGCAGAGGCCAGAAGGCCGTTTACAAGGGTGTTGGAGAGAGGTGCTACTTTACAGCCTTTCCACCTGTGGGAAACCAGACCCTGTCCCAGGGACTGTGGGTGAATGGAACAGTTAAAGGCTTCCTCGTGCCTGGCCACATCCCATCTGCTGTGGGCTGGGTCATTAAATCATCCTTCTCAAATGAGCCATACTTGTGAAGAAAAACAGTCTGTGTGTTGCTCATTATTTCCTTCAAGGCACTAACTAGTACCAAATCATAATGTTGCCAACACAGCATCTGAACTTGCTGGGTGGTGGGTCAGCATCAAAGCGACAGCTAGAACATTACTTATTCCTCTCTAAACAGAACACAATGTCCTCTTAGGGAATGCTGGATAAAATGAGTCCTGTAGAGAAACTACAGTGCGCTCCTCTCAAATGCCACGTTTTCAAGATTGTGCCTGTGTTTTTCCTTTTTCTGCAGGAGAACTTCCAGTCTGTTTATAACTGGCAATATATCCACTGCCTGTATTTCTGGTGTCGGGTTCTCAGCACGATCTATCCCAGTGAGATCATGGAGCCGTTGATCTATCCTTTGACGCAGGTCATCATTGGCTGTATAAAGTAAGTCGGATTTTTTTTCTTGTTTTGGCTAAACTTTCCTCTTGCTCGATGTGGCAGAGCAGTTACTAAGGGGTGTTACTGTTATGCAATTTGGATTTAACTTTGCATCATAAGGAATAAGTGCCGAAGTACAGAATCAAGTCCTCATCTCTAGATTGGTAAATACAGTTAGAATATGCGTTTTTTGTGGATATTAGAATTTGAAGAACTAGGATGCATGTATTGGTTTTAGTTTGTCTCTGCTGAGGATTTCTTTCTCTTTTCCCATCGGTTTTTATATGCAATTTTACTGCTTAGAAATGGCTGTTAATAATGAGTCTTGAGGGGAATTTGGGAATCTCTAGTGATCTCTGAAATCCTGTTAGCTCTGTTAACCAGATTCTCAGCTTTAAAACCCACCTGCCAGGTCTTGAGAAGCTCCCCAGTGGTGATGAAGATAAGTAGATTTAAACGATCATTGGCGTATGCATGCATCCCTCTTCCACATGTGCACAGGCTGCTTCCCACTGCTGTTGTAAATCTTTAGTGTAATCTAGGCACTTTTCTACCTGTCCAGGTAGGTAAGTCAGCTATCTGGGGCCAAGGAAAGGCAAATGAGGCTCACCAAAAGCAGCAAATGGCATTTTGGTCTGTGATGGAGAGGGCTGCCTGGCATGAAGTACAGTTACTGTCTGACAAGGCTTCAAAGACTTAGGAGCTCAACAGATGAGCTCTAGGGTGGGGAAAAATAAAAATAAATCCCAGCCAGGCTTCCTTACTGAGCCAAGCCAGTGTCCAGTATATAAAAAGGAGATAGGTAGGTTAGCAGATGTGGGAATGATGTGGCTGGATGCGTTTCGGTCTGTACCCAGGATCTCTAGTCGCAGCCTCTTCTCAGTGATGCTGGCTGTGCTGTCCAGACTGAGACTGGCGAGAGCTGCTGTGCCACATCCCCTGGGGCAGATGCGTCTGTGGCAACTGAGTGTAATGGAAGAACTCAGGTTGTTTCTGTTGGAGGTGAGAGGATAAAAAACCCAAGCCTGCAGGTCAAAGGGTTGGTTTTGCTTCCTGTACCATTTAATGCATTTCTGGAAGGCTCATCTAGGAGTGTGCATCTGCCTGGGGGCTGCTTGGTATCTGCTGCGAGCAGACTTTTGAGGTGGTGTGAATGAGCCAGACCCCTCTCTGTGCTTCTCGAGGATGCTCAGCTTCGAGAGGTGTGTATGTGATCAGGTAGTGGGGCAGGGCGCTGTGTAACATCTGGAATACCTTCTTTCCTTTCTGCTCCTGATGTGGTGTAGTGCTCTTGGGTGCATCCGGAGGGTGGTGGTGCTGGGAAGGAGACTCCCTGTCCCCAGTGCCTTTTGTACCGGGAGGTGGCGCCTGGCTCCAGCGAAAGGGCAGTGAGCAAGCGTCTGTGGGACCGGGTTCGCTCCGCGTGCCACCCTGGCCTCTCCGGTGAGGAGAATGGGGAGAAAGCACCATCCATCACAGGCTTTTTGCTCCAGGTAGGGACCAGAGCAGAGTTTGAAAAGTGATTAATCAGGATAAATAGTAGAAGAGGGTTGACTGCCAAAATCAAAATTAGCTCCCTCACTTTCTTGCTCCCTCTTATGCTTTCCAGTATATAACATGCACTGGAGTAATTTTTAATAATACACATTTCAGAAATGGATGCTATGTACATCTGGAAGTTGCCTGGACTCAAGATGTGGTCCAGGGAAGTTGAAGTGCTAGAATTAATGGTTTCTGACTTTTGTGATGCTGGGAAAAGCCTCGTTGCTGAGTTTGCTCGTGGAATTACCATGTAATAATGAGTGATGTTATTCTCACAAACAGCTGAAAGGTTGCAGTTTGACCAATGGGGCAGTTGTATTACACAGATGGAACATGGAGGAGATGATTTCCCCATTCTTTTCTCTGCCTCCGTAGTCCATAAGTTCCTCCTTTTCATCTGTGTGCTTGTATTTCAGTTCATTCATGGGGTGGGTTTTTTGGCAGCAGATTTGTTGCAGAAGCTCCTGTTCTATGTTATCCCTTTTCCTTTCATCCCATGAAGTGTTTTTTTCTGAACTTGTCTGGTTGGATTTCATCCTTGCTCCCAGTCTAAGCTATAAAAATGAAGTTCCTCCCTGGTTTATAGTTAAATGAGGACTTTTGGAGCCTAGTAAGTTTGTTTCCAGCCTCTGAGCACATACTGGGGAGAAAGCAGGTACAGCCTCCTCCGCGGAGAAGCAAGCGTAATGTTGGTGTCCCTGAGAAACTTCCATTTGCAACCTGTCCTGATGGGGCAGAAACTGATGTTGAAAGAAGCTTCCTCTGGAGCCAGAGGAAGACTGTGGTCACCCAGGACTATAACAGAAGGAGCTGTAGTGAGTAAAAATAAACCTTGAGGAGCCCTCAAGCACCACAGCCTGTGCCGTGGCTGCATGGGGAAGTACAGCAGGCATTCCAAGAGATGGTGATGGGAAGATAT
This sequence comes from Tetrax tetrax, assembly GCA_009806455.1. Taxonomy (NCBI): domain Eukaryota; kingdom Metazoa; phylum Chordata; class Aves; order Otidiformes; family Otididae; genus Tetrax; species Tetrax tetrax. The sequence continues at coordinate 92,093 of WHYT01017829.1, forward strand.
TAGAGAGGACTCTCCACTGAGATGAAATGTGAGTCGGTTTGACCCCTCCGACTGCGCCCTGGAGCGACTAGGCAAT
>WHYT01017829.1:92336-125097 GCA_009806455.1 Tetrax tetrax
CTCCTTATCCACCGAGTGGTCCATCCATCGAACCCGTGCCTCTCTAGTTTAGAGAGAAGGATGTCGTGCGGGACAGTGTCAAATGCCTTGCACAAGTCCAGGTAGATTATGTCCGTTGCCCGTCCCTTGTCCACCGATGCTGTTACCCCGTCATAGAAGGCCACCAAATTGGTCAGGCAGGTGCTGCTCTGGTTTGGAGAGGGCTGAACAGATTTGACTGTGAGAGGTCACTCTCATTCCCACTCTGTCCTTTCTGATATGCTGGTCGTTGCTAGTTCAGCTCCTTCTGCCTCAGCGACATTCTGTACTAAGAGGCCCAGTGTTCAGATGACAGCATGAACTTTTTGGGTACACAGAGGGTACAGAGCCTGAAATGGGAAACATCTTCCTCCTTGTAGTCCCTCTGGTATGCTGGGGAAGCCCTCTTTTTGGTCAGACTTGCTGCTGTAGATAGGCATTTTGCTCTTCCTTGCATGTGTACCTGTGCTGGGAGCATGAGAGCCAAAAGTGTTGAATGTGACTAACATCAGTGATAAACTTTGTCTGTAAAGCTCTTGTCTTGTAGCACTTTCTCCCAGCAGAAGCTGGGAATGTAGTGTTTTGGTTGCAGGAATTTGTGTTAGTGTTGTAGCTTTAACGTGTGAATTTTATTTCCAACTGTGGAATAGCTTCAGCAGCTCAAACAGTTTGCTATGCGATACTAAAGCTGTCTTTTGTAGGGTAGGACAGGCTCCCAAGTGTCACCGAAGGCTGCAGGTGCAGTTACTGGATAAACCTGGCCTAATACCCTGTCTTGTTTTCCTCTCTAGGCTGGTACCGACGGCTCGTTTCTACCCTCTGCGCATGCACTGCATCCGTGCGCTCACACTGCTGTCTGAGAACACCAGGACCTTCATCCCAGTGTTGCCGTTTATCCTGGAGGTTAGTTGGTTCCTGCTACCTAATAAACACACTGTACCCACTAACAGCTCCCAAGATTGCCCAGTTTGCTTACTCCCCAAAATCCCTGGCAAACAGCATCAGACGGAATGTATTGTTTGGTTAGTAAATAGGATTAAACTTGTATTGGCCTATGAGTGGACAGTATGAGATGAGCTGGGTGCAAAAATACATTCCTAGGTGGTTTAACAAAAATACATTCCTACGTGGTTTAACAAAAATACATTCCTAGATGGTTTAATGCAGCTGGAGTAGGCAAAGAGTTTGCCAAAGAGATTGAGGCTCAGCTGGTTGCAGTAACTCTCCAGGCTGTTGTTACTTGATGGTGCTGACATATTCATGTTTTAGCAAAAGGAAGAGTTTCTCCTAACTGCAGACAAAGGGAAGTGGAAGGAAAAAGCCCTTCAAGAATTAGGAATTTATTTAAGAAAAAGATCTCTGTGAACACAACATGGCAAAATGCAGTATGTTTGAAACACTGGTGCGAAGAGACCATCCACCTTTCCCCCGTATCGAGTCCCTGACATGTCTCTCTAGCTCTTTGTAGCCTTTCTGCTGTGAGAAGGCAGTACAGAAGTGGTGCAGCCAAATCTCACTGAAGAAGCGTGAGTGAGGCAGGATGAGGAACGCAGAGGCCCCAGCAGGTCAGCATGAGGCTGGACACTGAGGAGGAAGAGGGAGAGAGACTGCTATAATAAATGATCTGAGTCAGCCAGGCTCATTCCTAATCAAGTTCTGTTGAAGCAAAGGCTTTTGTGGTTTCGTGTTGTTGTAAACGTCCTTTACAAACCACATCCTCTGAGCCTGTGGAAGGCAGTGATGTTTATAAATCTCCTGCTCTCCCGCCTCCTCCACTGCTCCCTGGCCTGTGTGGCTTTGCCATCCCCCTGCTTCCTCCCTCTTGTTCATGCATATTTGAAATTCTGCCAACCAGATCTAGTGATAGAGACATCTCCACTCTGGGGCAGTGGAGCTTGGGGTGAGGATGGTTTCTCTGCTTTTTACTTTTTAGTGCTCTGAGAGATGAAGTCTTTCTTTTTTTCTTTTTTTCTTCCCCTCGAGGTCTTCTCCCCCCCTTCTTGGTGTTCTGGCCCCAACACCTCCGCTCTAATCTGTGTGTCGGGTCCCAGCCAGACGTTACCACACTGCACGCTGAGCTTCCTCCCAGCTTCCACAAGCCCCTGACCACATCCGATCCCGCTGTGTTTGTCTGTGAGGCGCTGCTCGGCTTAGCTCGTCCAGGTGTTGGTGACAAGGGAGAGATGGGGGCAGGGGAAATGTGTTCTTGTGTGTTGCTTGCATACTCTTTCATATTACTTTAGCAATTATTTTGCTTTAACTTCTCTAACACAGGGTGACTGGTATGATGTTAAACTCCCAAATCTCTCCCTGCAGCTGTTAGCCCTTCCCTTCTTCCTGCGCATCTCCTGCGAGGGATCCCTCAAATGTTCTGTGGAGTTCCCTTGAAGTACAAGGCTATTCCCTTTGTGCTTCTATCTCTTCCCAACTCCCTCCCCTCTGTTAGAGACATCTGAACATTCTTACAACCCTTAGTGTATATCCACAAGCTGTCTTCAGGCAGGAGATGTGTTCTGGTGTGTGGGTGAGATGGTAAGAAGCTTTAGCACGCAGAGGGGAGGTGACCAGCCCAAAGTCCCAAGGTCTTGATGCTGGGAGTAGAGTCTGCATTCTGGTGCCCAGCCTAGTGCTTTAACTCTGAGCCTGTTTCTGCCAGCTCACAAATTCAGCTGGGGTTGGGGGAGTGGGATGAAGCCTTCCCAGCCGAAGATACGCTCTGTTTGATAGGAAGGAGGAAAGACTGCTCTCTGTCAACTGCTGCAACTGAATCAAAGCGCAGTAAAAGGATGGATGTGGAATTTGTGACCCTGTGTTTTTTGTGCACTTTTTGGAGAGGGCTTTGCACGGCTTTGAGTGTAATTCTGTGAAGCTTCTTGTGTAAGTGACTGTGTAACTGTTTCCCTTCCCCCTCTCTATCAAGGACACGCAACCCTGCTACCTCTTGTCTCAGCCCTGTCGCTGCTGTGTTTTCAGGAGACAGCAGATTGAATGTTTGTGCAATTCCCGGAGGCACAGGAATTCCCCAAGCCCCTGCCAATAGAAATGAGAGCTGACCGCTTGATGCGTCTTGACAAGGGCTGATGCTCCCCAGCGTGAGCATCCAGTGCTGTCTCCTCTCTGAGTCTGCTTTCCAGGCTGGAGCAAAAGGAGCAGCTTGGTAAAATTACATCTCAGATAGGAGGAAGTGGCTTGGGAGAGAGCATAAAGCAGGCAGGCTTTTATTTTTGTATTGTTATTCCCCTTGAAGGGCCTGTGAGATCCCAGGCTTCTTTTTTTTTTTTTTTTTTTCCTCATCACTTCAATTATTGTGTCTCAGGCACTAGTTTCTGCAGCAGGAAAATTGGTGGCTCGTCTGTTGGAAGGCAAGTGTGGATAAACAAGGTAGAAATCTCCCTACAGGCAGACTTTACATGCCAATTTAAAACTGGCTTCCCCTGTGGAGAGATTGGTGGTATGGGAGAGGAGGTTAACACTGACATGCTTAGGAAGGCATGAGGTTTTTTTTTTCACTTTGACACTTAAATGGGTTGAATCTTGTTTTGGATGTGCAGCTTGCTTCGCAGAAAGTCCCTGGGTGCTTGGAATGCAACATAGATGGGGGTGGGCAGTGGGTTGTGTTGGAGGAAATCAGCTGAGGCAAAGATTGTAGTTGGAGAGTTGATAATGCTGGACACTCTCATACATTTAAGCACAGATCTGAAATTAGTTTTCTATAAAACGTGGGCTCTTTGCCTCCTCTACACATAGAGGAAAAACTGGAACTTTAGAGGGACTAAGCTGAGCCACTGCACCAACTGAAGGTGTATTTTTCCTTTTCCTCATTCTCCTCCCTCCACCACTGTATTGCAGCTCTTAAATTCTGGATCACAGCCCTGCAGGTAGCAGGGGTTGTTTGAGTGCAATCATGCCTGACCAGTCTAACAGACTGCTACGACGGGATGACTGGCTCAGCGGATGAGGGGAGAGCAGTGGATGTTGTTTATCTTCTCTTTATCGAGGTTTTGGATCCCATCTCCCATAACTTCCTCACAGACAAGCAAATGAATTGTGGACTAGATAAGCGAATTGTGAGGTGTATTGACAGCGGGCTGAACTTCCAGGCTTATGGTGTGATCAGTGACATGAAATCTAACAGAAATGCAACATCCTGCACCTGGGGAAGAGGGATCCCATAACAATATCGTGGGAGCTGACTGTCTGGAAAGCAGCTTAGCAGAAAAGGACATGGCCAACAAGATGACCGAGAGCCAGCAATGCGACCTTGCAATAAAGAAGGCCAGTGGCATGTTGGGCTTTGTTAGGCAGAGCTTTGCCAGCAGTTTGACTGTGGTCTTTCCCCTGTACTGAAGCACTAGTGAGACCACAGCTGTATCTAGTTCAGGGCTCTCCAGGGCAAGAGAGACATGGGCATACTGGAGTGAGTCTGGTGAAGAGCCACAGAGATGAAGAGATTGGAGCATCTGTCATGTGAGAAGAGGCTGTGAGAGCTCTGATTGTTTAGCTTCAAGAAGAGAAGGCTCAGGGAAGATCTTAATGTGTGTAAATACCTGAGAAGTTTGCAGGGCAGTTTGGACAAGAGGACCTCCAGAGCTCTCTTCCAGCCTCCACCATTCTGTGAATAAAGAGGCTAAAGCCAGATTATTCTCAAGGGCACTAAGTGACAAGATGAGAGGAAATACGCAGGAAACCAAATGCAAGAGGTCCCGCTTAAGCACTGGGGGGGGAACCAAACACCCAAGAATTTTATACGGAGAGGCTAGAACAGGTTGCCTAGATAAAGAGTGAGTGTCTGTCCTTGGAGATACTCAAAATCTGACTGGACGTGGCCCTTAGCAACTTGTTCTAGTTTGCCCTGCTAGATGACTTCCAGAGGTGCCTTCCAACCTTAACTGTTTTGTGACTGAATGCTTCAAGCCAGCTTCTGCAGAAAGTTGGGCAGCTTGTCTGAACTTGACAATAATCAGACTCTGGCAGAGCGGCTTAACTAGGCTCGCTCAGCCCTGCCCTCAGTGAAGTGGGAGGGTGACTGACAGTCCTGAGGGAAGGCTGCAGGCAGACCCAGCAAAGCACTGTATCCTTGCTGTGAGCTGGCCTGGGGCTGCCAGCTTTGGGGTGATCAAAGCAGATGCCAGGAGGCTTTTGCTAGAGCCTGAGAGAAAGAAATGAGGGGGGTAGATGGGGTGATTCAGTGGGAGAGCTGTGGGTGCAGAATGGGTTCTCAGGTTTGCGCTCTGTTGGTGCGAACTGTATGTCTGAGCACCCTTCTGACTAGCCACACGAATTCTGTGAGCTTGAGACTGCCAAAAATCCTCCTTCTTCCTGCCTGTGTTGCCCTGTCCATTTCTCTGTCTGCTAGTGGTTATCACTTAAGCCAAACTGTTGGCTTTTGATGTTTTCTGGCCCTCTAGTCCCTCATTATCGCCTTTCTGCCCTGCCACAGGATTCCTAGACACCAGTCATCCCCTCCTGCACAGTTTTGAGATGGGAACCACGTTTTTCCCTCTTCCCACACATGCTTACCAAGCTCCCTGGCACCTCCTGGGAGAGTTTCAGAACCCCTGGTTGCATTTTCCCGCTTGCCTAGCGGCATTTTAGGATCCCACAGAGCCTGCTGCCTTTTGCTTTAACGCGTCTGACCTCAGGGATCAATACTGCTGGTTTGGCCTAAGAAATCACCCTGTGCATAACGAGGTTTATAGCATCGATTCCCTAGGCTAGGGCTCTTTGTTTTTGCAAGCCACCAAGCTTGTCCCTCCCTTCCAAATAACCTGGATTGACAAATAAAATGTAAAAAAAATAAAATAAAATCAATAGTCGTCTCCATGCTTTTCTGGCCTGAGGGCATCCATGTGACCTGAACACCCTCCCTTTCCTCCTCACCTCACCCTCTAGCAATCATTGTGCTGCATCCCAGCATGGCTGTGCTGGTTGGGGTCTGATGATGAATGTGTGCTGCTGTGGAGAGGGAATAGAAATCATTTCCTGCTCAGGAGCATGATTAGGGGACAGGGAGAGGAACTGTCGGCTGCTTTTAAGGCACTCAAAAGTATGGGTGGGCAGGATATTCTCCTCATCAGCCCCCCTCGATGGTTCTCATCAGATATGTAAATGATTACCCATTGCTGGCTAGTGTGTGGTGGTTTTTTAGTTTGTTTTTTAAAAAAAAAAAAAAAAATCCCATTGCCAGTAAACACCTCCCTTGGTAGCCACTTGGTATCCCACGATGGAAGTCTCTGGAAATCTGCCCCAGATCAAGTGGTTTCTGCAGTTCTTGCCATTTTTCTCAGGCTGGGAAGGGACATAATTGTATTGCTGTTCATTTTAGGCACCTTTCACTCCTTCCTGTATCACAGCTTCCGAGGAGGAGCAGCACAGCACACAGACTTACTGGAATATTGTAGCCTGTTGCCTGACATCTACCCAGGACAGCAGGCACCAAGGCAGATTCTGGCTCTGACTGATTTCAGCTGAAGATAGCTTTCCTGCGTGCCAAATGTGGCCTTTCAGGGAAGCGAAGAGTGGAAATTCTCATTGATTCATATTACCATTTCCCCGGTGAAGCTGGGAAACTCCTTCTGAAAAGGAGGGAGTGGGGAAAAGGCTTCATAGTTCTTGATTACAGTTTAAGTTTTACGGCAATAATAGCTCTTAAATAAAATGAAACTTGAGATGCCACCCTGGAGGGCCAGTCACGCATACATATGTAAACTTCCTTTCCATTTTCTGCTTTCTGCTGTCTAAGCTTCATACCTTCTCTTTCAGAAGTATTCCTCTCTCCAACCGTTATCATTAAACAAGCTCTGGAAAAACACAAAAGCAAAGGTGCAGGTCTGCCTTTTGATGTTACACACTAGCCTACTGGGCATCCAGCTGTACCCTAGAGCTGGTGTGTGCTCAATCATTTTGATGAACAGGATACATGAGCTCCTCTCAGACTCTGAGAAGGGGACAGTTTTTCTCCTTGCCCTGTGGTATAATCTGAAATGTTTTTGTGGGGAATAACACACACTTATTTAAAGGCTGTTCAGTTATAATTGGTTCAAGGGACGCCAATAGGAAATGTATTAGAATAGAAACCTTGCCTGACAAGGGGTGTTGGTGAGAAGGATTTACTGGTGTCTCTGCTTCCTGGGACAATTATTTCAGTGACAAGAAAAAGGTAATGGATTTGGTGTAAGCAATGTTTAGTCTTGCTGTCAAAAAGCTTCTCACCTTAAGGGACAGCTCCAAAATACACTCAAGCTTTGTAGTGCGATCTTTCTGACCGTTAGAAGCATGGGTCTGAGGAACAAACCTCTAGTTTCTTCTGCTCTTGCTCGATTTGGTTTCCTTTTACCTCATGAGGACATGGTTTAGTAGGCATGGTGGTATTAGGTTGACTGTTGGACTTGATGGTCTTGGAGGTCTCTTCCAACCTTAAGATTCTATGATTCATACTTCTGTGGTATCTTTCACACTCAGGTCTCTAAAGCTGCGAGTGTGGTTGGCATTTGCTCCCTACCTGTCCCTTGCGAGGGTATTTAAGAAAGCTGTGGGACAGGGATCAGAACAGGCAAGCAGGAACTGGGATTTCTGGATCGTCTTCTCAGCTCTGCCACCAGCTGCATGATCTTAGTTGAGTCATTTGGTAGCTGTTTTGTTTTGTGGTGTGATCATCTTTACACTCACTTTTTTCTGTTGTAGATTTTCCAACAAGTGGATTTCAACAAGAAGCCGGGACGTATGAGTGCTAAGCCAATAAACTTTGCAGTGATCTTGAAGCTTTCCAACGCCAACCTGCAGGAGAAGGCCTTCCGAGTAAGTGGAGTAACAGTGGCCAACAGTGCACAGCTTCTCTGTAGACTACAGAGTTGTCCTAGCAATATGTTTTATGTTCCTATCCTGTAAGTCTGGAGACTCATTTCCCAATCTGCATGCTGTAGGGTTTAGTTCCTGTCTGATAATCTCTATTTTTGCTTTCCCTGCCCAGGATGGACTCATTGAACAGCTCTACGACCTGATGCTTGAGTATCTCCATTGCCAAGCCTACAGCATTGGATTCCCAGAGTTGGTTCTCCCCACTGTCATCCAGGTAAGGTGTAAGATGCATCTCGGTCGTGCCATGAATGTGCACAGAGTGGGATAAAGTAATTCAAGCTAACCGTGAACTCAAGATCATCCTCACAATGTGAGGAGAGAACTGTTTACCTTTTCTTAATTGTAGTTTTTCTTTGCATTTTGGGGAGTTCTTGGGAAGGAACAGAGGCATTGCATCTAACTAGGAGGCTGAAGGTAGATGAAAGTGGCTGTGGCCACTGCTTTGGGAGCCAAAGTGGAATAGAGGGCAGCATACCTCCTGTGGGGGTGTGTTTTTGACTGGTGATGAGTTCTCGGCAATTCGGACTTGTCCAAATTGATGTATTATCTCAGAGCAGTACTTGTGCTCCATGAGCCCGTACTTTTCCTGGCCTTATGGCCTCCCTCACGTGCTCTCCACAAGATGGCAATCTTCCCTCCTTTCACAGTGTCTCCATCAACGGGGGCACTTTCTCCTCAAGTCGTGCCATACAAAACAGCACAGTTCCTGTCTGCATCCCTCCTCCTTGCTGTGGGACAGCAGTGCTGCAGAGTAGTCGTCTTTGCCTCCGTCCTGGCGCTCCTCGGTGCGGGATGTTCCTCCTTGTTACTTCATGTTTACGTACTTCATTGTCCGCGATAAAACTCCCTAATAGTGCTCTGCATCTGGGTGTATCGTGCGTAATCCTTCCGTAATACCTTATTAACTGGGTGGCTTCAGTTTTGAACGAGCAGTGATCTCTCTGCTTTCAGCAGTAAGATTGCTCAATGCAGGCATGTTGGAACTTATTCCCTCCCTCCCAGTCCTCACTATTTTTAACTCGTAGGTGGCAGGTGTCATACAAGCTTGGCAGAGGGCTGCTGTCCTGTTCTCTGTGGGGACATGACCCTCTGCTTCATTTTGGTGTCTGCTGTGACACCCTGTGTCTGCACACCTTGCTCTGCTGCCTCAGGTCGAAGTGGGAGCAATGCCTCAGCTGGGGCCTGCGGGCTGCTCGAGAGGCAAATCTCCTTTCTGGCTGGCATCTGTCAGGCCCACGGCTCTTGGCTGGGTCCCTGCTGCCTGGCACAGGCCGTTGCCTAGCTGGCAGCAGGCTGCTTTGGCTAATGTGAGCTGACAGGCACTCTGTGCTAGGAGAGCAGCTCCCGTGCTCGCTCTCGCTTTGCGTGCTTCTCGCTTATCGGCGCCGAACAAAGCCCTTCCCTCTCAGCCAGCAGCTGTTGAGAGCATCGAAGCTGTCGGAGCCGATGTTCTAGCTGGAATGAAAAACGGCTCACGGCTCGCTGGCACCGAGCACCCTGTGGCTTCCAAACGCACCCTGGGACCAGCCTGTATTTCTGCAGAGAATTAATGCTATCGGATTCCTCTTTGGCTGCCACTAACCACAGCCTCGTGGCGTCTGCCGGGCTAGGGTGCTGAGGTTAGCTTCCCAAAATCGCAGAGTCTTCGGGAAAGCGTGGGGGGAGGCTTTTCTCCTGGAACGGTTTCAGTTAACTGTAATAATCCATCTGTCCTGATTCTTCCTCCCCGATGAGCTCACGCTTCTCTCAGTGCCATGTCGTAGGGGCTGCGTTCCAGCTGGCGAGGGCTACATTCCTCATCTTCTGGTCAGTGGCTTTGGGAGAAGCTAGGCTGAACTGCCTTCAAACTGAACTTTAAAACCTCCTTGCCTGGAAGGCAGGAAGCATCCCAGCAGATCAAAGGAAAGGAGAGGCGGTAGAGGCGGGAGACAGTTGAAAGGCTTCTGTTCTGCCCAGCTGCTGGGATGATCCTGTGGTGGTCAGTGCCTCCATGGGCTGGTAGGGAGCTCACAGTGCAGAGCCTTGGTGTCTGGATGCTTGGAAGAGACTGCTTCTTCCCTCCTCTAGAGCCCTGACAGGCATTACAGAGCAGGGGTGGGAGGTTACAGCGAAAAACTGGGCAGGCGTCGATAACGGGTTGGTACTGCTGGGTGGAGGCAGGAGGTGGCATGATCTGAGCGTGAGTTGCAGCCAGACAGGAGGTGCCCATTTGCCTCGCCAGCAGCCACTCCTACTGCTGCTCCCTCTCTGCCCCAACTTGAATATTCCCTCTGCTTTTTGTAAGTGGAGGATTGAGCTTGATTTGGGTTCCCTAGAACGCACACGTCCAGCTGCCTTAGATCATTTGTAGTTCCTTGCGTCGTTTACAGGAAGAGGAGCTGGGGTTTTGGTGTGGTCTCTGCTGGTACAAACCATTGGTATTTAAGGCTGGCGGTTCGACAGAATCAATCCTGCTAATCACAGAGCGGCTTAGTTGGGAACCGATGTGAGATGTTAATGGCATATATGCACACACACAAACACATATGTTCTAATTGCTTTTAGCCTGGAAAGATGTGGTGGTTGTATTTGGCAGAGTGGAAAAAGGCATGCACAGAGTCCCTTTCTCTCTCTCTCCTCTATCTTTTACCTTCTCCGGTTGTTCCCTGCCTCTTAACGCAGGACTGAGATCTCATTACATTTCATTAATATCTGTGGCAGGTAGTGGTGGGACTGTGAGGGATTGCCAGGGTAGGAGAGAGGAGGGGGACAGAAGGAATGAAGCATACGGCTCTGAGAGCGAGCGCACAACACCAAACTGCACAGATAGAGCCTGAGATTTTGCAGGATTTCTGGTGACACTTCTGCAAGGAAAGAAAAATGATAATGTATGTGGCAGCGGATGAAATGGATCTGGGGCTGCAGCTGGGGGGATCAAGTGAGATAAATTGAATGACAAATGCATCTCTCAGTGGAGATAAATATGCAGCACCTATAAAAAAAAATATTATAGAAAGGAGGGGTGAGGGTAGGGCAGGCTTCACCAGCAGAAGAATAATTTTGCTGACGGTTCCTTTGTACTTGTTTGGTGGGCTCTTTGCTTTGTGGAAAGGAGGGGGAAAGGTTCATTTTAAACTCCCATTTTTCCGAGTTGCGTGTCTGATGGCAGGTGGCCGTATGCTAGGGATAAAGCAGCCAGAGAAGCCGCTGCTGCCAGGTAATGGGGGACGTTCTCCACGTGTGTAGCAAACAGCAGATCCTGCAGCAATATACCCATCAGGAGAGCAGTGTCCTGATAGAGAGGGGCTAGGTAACACCTCTTGATTAACATTTAATACCTACCCACTTGGCGTGTAAGATCAAGCCAGGCTTGACAGGAGGGAGACACCTTCCTCCTTCCCCCAGCTTTGTCTTTTGAGGCAGGCTGTTTGAAGCTGTAAGTAAAGAAGGCAGTACTGTATTTGCTGACTAGAAACCCTTTATCTCTATCATGACAGCATCTGCAAGTCCCAGCTGAGATGAAGGTTCCATTGTGGTTAATCATTTTCTTTTGCTTTGTGGGATGTCTTTCTCTAAATCAAGTGTCTGTGTATTATGTGTGTGTATGTAGGGCTCTAGCAAAGAGGTTGGCCTGCAGAATTTGGACAGCACTTCAGAGGCTTGTCTTGGGGTTGGTGACAACTGTTAGCAGAAATGTAGTAAACTGGAATTCAAGCCTTGAGTCAATTTGGACACCCTTGTCTCGCTTTCTGTCATCAAGAGTGTCCACTGCTGCCTTATCTTTTAGTTTGGAGGTGTCAGAACAATGCAGTGATGTTGGGGGGTTTGTATTGAGAGGGGAAATCTTCTTTGGTGGGGAGATACGAGGTTTGCTTGAGGACAAGGCTACTGAGATTTTAAAAAAAACGACACAAAAACATGCTCTGTTTACAATGAAGTCTCATTGTCTGAGAGCAGTGAAGTGTGTTTTGGGCACAGAGAGAGGGCAGGAGCAGATTCTATGTGAGTAGGATGGTCCTTGCCCTTTCAGGCAGCAGTAGGGTTTGTGGTTTCCTGGCAGGCTGGCTCTTGTCCTGAGGGTTACACATAAGGCCTTGGGTCTAAAAGAAAGAATTATCTAGCCACATGCTACACAAGTCCACAGAGGGGGTTATTTTGTACATTTTTGTGTGGTGGGTGTGTGGTTTTCCGCCCTTGAAAACTCAGTGGTGCCAGTTGGAGTTGGGTTGGGCAGTCAGACATTAAGCAAACTTCACCCCGTGTGACTGCAGATGGCCATCTGTCCTGACCCACGGCTCTGCTGCTTACCAGCACCAAATTTTCCCCCCAAGCTCTGCCAAAGACCCTTATTTGCTGTCCACAGACACTTCCACCCCAATTTTAAGTCTCTTCTCAAGCTCTGCCTTCAATCCCAGCCACCAGTCTCATCCACAGCCTCTTGTATTTGGTATTCCCATTCCAGTATCAGCTGGTGTCTTACAGTCTTAACCCACAGACGCCTTTCCCCATTGTAATCCCGACTTCCCTGTGCTTTTGGCCACCTAGCATCCATAGGTGTCCACTGTCATTCCTGGTCTCTGTGCATCTGGTCCCCAGTTCCTCTTCGTATTTGGCTGAGCAGGAGACAGTGATGGTATAGCTAGAGTGGCACCTAGGAGCCGAGGCCCCTGAGAGCGTAGACTTTCTTTCCTCCTGGCTGCTTGAACTGCACTGGCAGGTTTTTTTCAGGAGGAAGTAGTGTTAAAGGGTGCAAAGAGCTGGTTTTGAGCAAAGTCACTGTGCTCGGTTGCGTACAAGTATCCGGCCTGTCACTGCAGCTTTTTGTGTCCTCCCAGCCCAGGGTGGCAGGACTCCCAGGGATGATATATTGGAGTATGGTATGAATTGAAGGGAAAAGGCACCCCGTGCTGTCTGCCACTGGGAATTTTTTTTTTTTTTGCTGATGAGATCTGTTTATGGAAACTATTACATTGCTTTCATTCTTCCTCTCCTTTTCTTCCTTCCAGCTAAAATCTTTCCTGAAGGAGTGCAAGATTGCCAACTACTGCAAGCCTATCCGTCAGCTCCTGGAGAAACTGCAGGAAAATTCTGCCTACATCGCCAGCAGGCGTCAGAAAACGACCTTCGGCGTGGCCAGCAGGGAGTCTGTGGTGAGGCTGCTGCTTCGGTTTGGGCTTCCTGGAAAGACAGTCAGACTCCGGCTGCTGGGGTTGAGCGAGTGGCAGAGGGAGGAGGGACAACGAGATCATGGAAACGGGAACGTGGGGTGGGGCAGATGTTCACAAACAACTGATCTCGGCAGGGCTCTGATGCTGTAGCTGGCAAGACCCTGCAGCCAAGAGCCTCATGGAAAACACAGTCCATAAATTACACCCTTCTATTATTTATAACACACACATGCACGGAAGCGCTTGCTTTGCTGGGGCATCTCCTTTGCTGAGAAGTTTCTTGGTTTTCATTATCCCTTCCTGACACGTAGGTGCCAGTCTGTGCCAAAAATGAGGGGGGGAAGGGGGGGGGGATTCTGCCACCTCTGTAACTGTTCCTCCTAGTCTATAGAGACCAGTCTCCAACAGGCTGATGTGTGGCAGTTCAGGATCCTGAGGCAAACCCTTCCCCATTTTCCTGGGTCCCTGTGGAGGCAGAACTATAGAATCAGGAAAGTTACGAGCCTTGAGAACAGTCATCAGGCATCCTGGGCACTGCAGTTGCTTCCCAAGAGGGATGCTGGTATATTCTTCTGTCTGCAGCTTAAGCATCCAGCCTGCTGAGAAAATGCTGAGCACATTTAAGACCTGGAAAAGTTGCAGTGGCTCGTAAGGTCTGTGGAATGGTTGAGTAAAACCTCAATGTTCTACCTTAGTGATGAGATGAAGAGGAGTGACAGAGGTGATGATGTAGACCCCACTCTTATGAAATGAATTGCAGCACAGCTAGAAAACAGTATATTACAGAGTGCGTTAGCTAATGGTTGGCCATCTGGCTAACAGGCTGAGAGATGCTGCCTTGCTCCTTGTTTTCCACTGCTCCAGGAGTCTGCCTGCTCTGAGCCTCCTAGGAATGGTGTGGTATATTGTCAGGACATTCCTTTCAGTGTCCTTGCTTGGAGCTTTTTTTAAATTTTGCTTTGCTCCATCCTTCTTTGGGGACCTGTTGGCCTGACTTAAACTCTGAGGTATTTGAAACCCAGGTCCTAGGTAAATGAGGAAAAGGGAAGGAAGCTTGTTAGTGAAGCTTTGTGTGTCCTTTGGGTTGGATATTTTATCTTTGCTTTTTCTCCAGCACAGCAGCCTTGCAAACATGGTGGCAGTTGAACTGTGTGCATGCGTGCATCTCTGTGTGAGAGGCAGTAGTGGGTCTGACTCTTCCCTGCTTGGCAGGAGAGAGGTGAAAATATCTCTGCGAGGAAATTGATGGGCCAGAGTAGTCTCTCCACAGCCACGTGGTATCGTTGGGAAGTCTGGAGTTCTGCATCATTGAAAGCTCCACCTGTTGGCATGGAGCTAGGCTGGGAGCAGAAGTTGCAGTGCAGGCTAATTTCTTCAGACACTCAGGGGTGGGGACTGCAGGAAAATTCTCCTTTGAAATTCTGACATATCAACGCCAGGACACAGCAGCTCTACTCTGGGATTAAGGGGTTGATGAAACTGGGTTTGGAGTGACCAAGTAGTGTTTGGTTCTCTAAATGCCATTCTGGCTTGGACTGTTTTGCTAAAGGAATTACGCTTCCCGTCTGGAGCAAAGTGGTTAGGGTTTTGTTGGTTTGTATTTTTTGCAGACAATGCTGCAGAGGTAGAGGAGGCTGGAAGAGCCACAGTGGCTTGTCCTTTGTGCCCAGGTGGCCCGTACTTTGCAACCAGGTGGTGTAGATTCCCAAGAAAGGCCAAAACTCCCACATAGCCTGGGATTTCCAGAACAATTTGGAGTGTCCAAGTCTGGGTTGAGTTTGCCAGGCTGTCTCCGAGGTATTTGGGGCATTGACACTTGCTGTGAGCAAACATTTCTGGAAAAGGGAAGGGAAGGAGAAGGGTGAGGGGCGGTATTTGCAGGTGCCCCTTGCCAGCAAGAGCAATTGAAAGCAAATGCTCTCTGCTGTTCACGTCCATGCATTTGTGCCTGTTCCACTGTAGGGAGCAGAGCCCAAAGTCTGAGCTAATTCTTCCATGCAATATCCTGAAATGCGGCTTTCCTGGGGGGAACTACAGTGAAACAGATTTAAATGAGGGGAGTAAAGGTCGTGGATGTGATCAGAACTGCACTCTGAGCAGTGGGTGTGCTTTAGAAAGCTGGATTTTACCGAAGGGTCTATATTATATAATTTTAAAGAAGCAGCAGCCTGGGGATTGAACTCAGTGCTGCGGGGGGAGGATGGTGGTGCAATGCTTAACTTAACGTGGACGGACCGTGGAGGAATCCCTCCCTGCGTCTCAGGACCTGTGGTATGGAGGGATAGGCACACCAGATGTCTTCAGCCTGACTTCCACGTTATTTTAAGATTGAGAACTTTTTTTTTTTTTCTTTTTTTGGAAAAAGCAGGTTAATATTTGAGAGTCGGTGCTTTTTTGAGAGTACAATGCTAATAGGCTGCCTTACTAATTAAGGTCTTTATGAAGGGAGCCAAAAGAAGTGGAGCCTGCAGCTGAAGTTGAATCCAGATGCATAATCCGTAGCTCTGATTTTAGGTTCATCTGCACTAGGGTGGGCCCTGGACTGGCAGGAAAAAGGTCTGTGGCTCCCAGGGAGACCTTTACACTGAGCTGGGAAACCTTTTGTTTAAAGTGCAGCCCAGCAGGCCGTTACGCTTCATGAAATGTGAAGTGAAGGAATGAGCTGGTGGAAAGCATTGCCTCATGTCCATGGGATTTCCAGATCTTCTGCCTTCAGCCCCATCTCATGTTTCAGATGTGAGGTTTTTCTGGAGAGCGGGTGATGATCTTTGTTACGTTTGTACAGGTGCCACTGTGGGCTTGAGCTGAGCTGCGCGTTGCCGGACAGCACAGTGATGCAGAGGCAGTAGTAGAAAGAGAATTGTGAATGGTTAAAGTGGGTGTGATTGCATCCACTCTCTCAAAATACTTGTTGAAGTGTTCTGACTAGAAAGGTAGGAATGTTTTAATGGTCTTATTTATCTCCGGATCCCAGCATACTTTAAAAACCAAAAAAGCTGCATCAGGCATAACAAATAGACTTTTGCCCTCTGTAGGAAGAGTCTTTTTCAGAAGCTGTCCATACAAGCAGCATCAACAACAGCTGGCGGCCTGATACGAGCCTGATCTATAAATGGGGTGACTTTGTACTCCTCGAGAATCATCCTCTTGCCGTGGCGGTGGGTGGGATCGACAGTAAAGCCGTGCTGTCTGCTGGCTGGCGTCTCCGCCAGCGAGTGCCGCTGGAGTCGGCTGTACATCAGCTGTGCTTTCAGTCAGCCCGCCGCGGCGGAGACGGGAGAGCAGACACAGGCAGACCTGGAGCTGTGTTCCAAACGGTCCCGTGAGGGTTGTGAGGCTGGGACCCGTGATTACCAGTATTGACAGCGCCTGTTGTAGGACGTATAAATAGATTCTGTGCCATTAGAGTGCAGGTGACACAAGCTGGTGGCCAGTTTATTGCCAAAGTTCAGCTCCTGGTGCCGGCTGCGGAGACCACAGATCATCTCCCCTTCCCTCCCAGTGGTGGGCCAAATCAAGAGCTGGTGTAGACTGATGTATTTCACTTCACCTCGTACACTGAGTACTTGCTTATTTGTGTGAGCTGCCAGCTCTGCACTGCTATCCATTGCAGAGACCTGCTCTTTCTGTCGTCTTGTTCATACACTGCTCTTTAAACAAACTTTTTCCTGCACCTTGGCTCACAGGCTGCAGCCAGCACACCGTAGCTCCCTAGTTTTGGGGCTCAGCTCCTCAGAAGCAGTTGATTTGGGATCTGCTGAAGAACATTTAAGCTGCTGCTGTGTTTTCTGCTGTGAAGATGGTCTGGCCTTCGAACGGGTGCATTCTGTACACACAGCTGCCAGAGCTCTGCATTTGTTCTCAGCTCTGGATTCAGGATACTCTTTTTGGATCTGTGTTGACCTTTGAGTGTGTCTATGCTAACCTTTGTTCCTGTTGCTCATTCCCTTCCTCCTTCACCTGTTTCAATTCCTACTTGTACGTCATGTCTTTCTGCTTACATTAAATTGAATTTGCACTGTGGGGTAATGCAAAGCTTCTGGGCACTGTGATAATCCAGTTAACAGGTACAGTTCTGTGTGGGTTTTAAGTTAGAGGGATGTTGACAGGTTAAGAAGAATGTATTTTAATATGACATACCACCACCCCCCTTTCAGCACTAGTGTGCCAAATGATTGAAGCGTAAAAGAATTTTTAACCATCTAATTTGCTTCCCACTATTTACGGTGTTTGCACCTCCTTATTCTCCCCGCTTGGACAGCAGAAACAGGCTCGGCACTTCTTCATGCTCTGCTCTCTCAAGGTTGGGATGAGTCCAAGACCCTGCAGGGGAATGTTTGTTTCAAAAATAAACACTTGGCTGTAGAACAGGGGGAAAAGGCACTCAGACATCTTTGGTATTTTGGTCTTGTAAATGCTTGCATGAGGGTTTTGTGAATTAAAAAGCAAGAACTGAGCAGGTGATCAAATGCCTCCATTGAAGGAGCAGGGGACAAATTTTGTGCTGATAGATCCTTTGACCTGTCCCTTTGATTCCTACCTTGAGATTTCAGTTGAAATAATGTCTTTTTCATTACAGTAGGCTGCATCATCTGACTTGACTTCTGTGTCAGTGTCTTCTCACAGAGCTAGAGTAGAAGTGGATGTTCAAGGCCAAGATAGTCTATAGTGGATCCCAGAAGTCACTGAGCTGATTTTAGGAGAGCCTATTGTGAGTTTTTAGCAATTCTGACCATCAGGCCTCTTCCAGAAGGAGGAAATAGGAATCTTGGGAACCCACATTTCAGGCCCCCATGCTGAGAAAATTTGGTGATCTTCCATAAGCCAAAGTATCTTATGCACCACCATGTAGATGCTCCTTTATGAGGACCTTACGCTGTCCTTCATCGGTATCTTGTGCTTTGTACTGCATAAGCGAGCTGTTACATTGGCCAACCTGTCCAGTTCGTCTTTGGGCTTGCTTTCATCTCCCTGCGGTGCCCAGGCATTGCTTTACCTAAGGAGACTTGTCAGTCACACCACTCCTGACTCAGTAATTGCTTTAAATGATGGTTCACACTTAGTCCTGCTTGCGTTCTTAGTCATGGTTGCCAATTTCCTACCCAGAAGCTGGGAAAAGGTTGTTTGGGAAACAGTCTTAACCTCTGCTCTTGACTCCCTGCATTTGCCAAAGTTGTATTGAAAAATGGTTTGAAAGCCTTTCTTAAACTTGCACCCCTTCTGTCCACAGGAACAATGGGAGAAGCAGGTCAAAGAGGAGGGGACACCTCTGACCAAGTATTACACTCAGTGGAAGAAGCTAAGAGAGAAGGAGATACAACTGGAAATCAGTGGCAAAGAAAGGGTAAGAACGAAAGGCCTGACTTACTGGACGTCATCTGTGGTGTGGGAAGATGGGAGAGCCGTGTCCTGGCAGCAGGATAGTGGCTGGTCTTCATCTCCACTGGTGTGAGCTGAATTGGCTTGAGCTGTGAGTGTGTAGGCTGGGCATTCTTGGAAGGAACACGAGTGTGGCTTGACAACAGCCTGGTGTCTTCAGCTCCCTGCGGATTTGTCTTCCTGGGATCTCAAGGAGCAACATCTGTCCTCTGCCTGTAGCCTCTTCGTTTGCCCAAGTTAATGGAGTAGGTGAGACAGGGTGAAGTGGTGCTAGGGTGGATTTCCATCTGTCCCTGTTCAGGCTCATGCTGTTCAAGACCCGTTGGTACAAGCATGTGACATAGTTTTGAAGTTTTGACTGTACGCGCAGTTCCAGTTCTGCCTGTTCATCCCCACATTCATGGGCCTTCTCACATTGCTTTAGGGCAGTTTGCATATTTCTTGCGAATGACATTGCTTTCTTGATGGTAAAGCAGAATGAGTTGAGCTCGTGTGGGCCCTTCGCTCTTTTTTCCAGCTCTGCAGAACGTGACTGGATTGCCATGCTAAAAACCTCACTTTGCGAGAAAGTAGGGATGGGAAGCTGCCTCTCTTCTTAGCAAAGGAAATACAGATTAGTTCTGGTTTGTATTTTCTTATTTCACCCCTGTGGGGGTGGCTGGTTGTGAGATGGGACTTGCTGCCTGGACAGAAGCGCTCAGACTGCCGTTTCCCACATCTCCTGCCCAAGGGAAGGCTCCTTGGCCCCTCCTCGTGGCGCTGCGCTCCGGGATGCAGAAGGTGGGGGTTGCTTACATTAGGAGTCTAAAGGAAAGCTGTCTCGATGCTAATGCAGTGAAAGTGGCTGAGCTAGGCTCTTGGCCAGCGAGCAGGAAATAGATATAATTGGTGTCTCCAGCGTATGGTGGGGAACAATTAAAATAATCGATGGGACATGAGGATGACTGGCTCCGAGCCAAGTCCCAGACCTGGGAGATCCTAGAAATGCTCCGTGTCGTATACCAGCCTGAGATAAGGACAGGAGGCTGAAACTCCCTGGGGCAGCCATGCAGAGGGAACAAAAATCATGCTTGTTTTCTGTGCGAACCCAACCGGGGAGTGTGGCCTCTGCAGAAAGGAAATTAAGGATGCTAAGAGACAGCAAGAAATTATTGCTGTGAGTGGGGCTAATCTCTTGCCCAAACTGGCCTGGCTGGTGTGAGCTGACAGTTTGGTGGTACGGAAGCAGCTGTCACAAGGGGAGAGGAGATCAGCCTCAGTGTAGACAAGCCCCTGTCCCTTGTTAAAGGGAAGAGCTGGAGCTCCTCGGGGTGGCCAGGACCAGCTGAGGTGGCTAGCAAGGCTCAAGAGGGTGACTTCTGAAACGAGGGGAAGTCTGAAGGGCAGTGACAGGGACTTGTCCTCTCTTGGAGAAAGTGGGCTGAGCAGATAAACTGTAGGGAGAGACAGACTTTGGAGCTAGCTTGCTGAAAGGCCTGTGGCTACCTGGCGTTTTTGCTTGGTCAGTGGGGCCATTGTCTCTCAGTGGGGACTGCTAGCTTAATGGTGCGGCATTGTGAGCCCCAGCAGGAGAGTGAGCACCGTGAGACCCATTAGGGCTGGGAAAATCCATGTCCCATTAGCAGCCTTTGGAGGGGGGAAATAAAATAACAGAAAAAAAATCACCCTGGTTCTCAGCCGCTGTGAGCTGCAGCTTGCCTTATATAACAACACTGACCCTGTCTGCGCATTCCATTTACTTTTCCCAATGGTTTTTAATGGGATGAGACTAATCGGCTTCGTGAGACTCAGTAGATAGTAACCCTCTAGCTGGAGATTAAAATACTGGCCCCCAAATTACCTAATTACTGCTACTGTGTGATGAACACAGGCTGGATCTGTGAGCTGTGGCTCAGTACAAGTCTCGTTCCTTTACTTTGGGATCACTCCACAACTAGAAGGATTTTCTGATGCCTTTATTTTGAGGTGCACATCTTGAAGGCACTCCTCTGGAGCCTCAGAAAGTTGGAGGTAGCACAGCTCGGCATGATTCAACACCAGGTCCTTTTTGATACGCTCAGGTTGTGTTCAACCAATATTGATGTCACCCAAAACTGTAGGCTGCCTTTGGAAGTGGGGAGGTTTCCTAGGCACTATGGAAATACAAAGAAGCCCCAACTAACAGCTCCCTGTTGTACGTGCCCTGCACAGGATACTGGAGAAATTTTTCACAATTTTGAGCACCCAAAGGTGCTGCCTGTGGCTGAGAGACTCCCAGAGTTGGCTCAGCCATACTGATGATGTGCCGCAGGGTGCAGTTCCCAGTACCTGTTGGAGTGACCATGAGAGGCTTTTGACCCAGATGGAGCTACTGAGGGAGGACATTGTGGTCCGGGTCCAGGTCTTGGGCTGCAGGAAGCACTGGTGCTTCTCCCCGAGACTGGGATGATGGCAGCATGACCTGGCTGAGGGAACTTGCAGAGGCAAGGAATAAACTGAAAGGGATCAGGTATGGGGACTGTGTCTGAGCACAGTCTAGTGCTGAGTTAGAAGCATAGCTGCTGATGTATTTTAGCTTCTGAGATTTGTGGGTTTTTTCTGGACCCTCTCACTGACTCAGTATTTCTGGAGCATCTCCCTCTGCCTCCCCATCCTCCATAAAGTTAAATGCCAGAACAGACGAGAGGAGTCCAGCAGGAACCTGTCCTGTCTACCAGAACTGGTAGGGGCTAAGGAAAACGTTTTCACCGTAGCAGCTCCCCTGCTTGCTGGAGCGGAGCTTAACCACCCTAGGAAGGAGGATGGTCACAGTATGTCATCAGGTCAGCTGAGGGCAGCCGTTTGGCAGTGACTCTGGATTGCTGCTCTTGCTGCATTTTGCTTCCCAAGTCTGCTCTCTGGCATGCAGCGACTGCTGTTTGGAAAAGCCAGGCGTGGGCTTCTTTCTTCACGTGTCTTCCCAGCACGGAGACAGCCCAGCAGGTCTCTGCAGGGCCGGTGGAAGGAGTGGAAAAGAGCAGGTGGGAAGATGATTTAAAATTAGGACCCTGCAAATAATGATTGGTGATTTACTCCTCTCTCCCCTTCTCTGGCCAGCTTCTGACTCTCCATCCTGGTGCTGCAGGTTATTGCTTGTAAGTGCTCAGCTCCCAGAATCAATATTGCCCAGCTGGGGACCATAACCGTGAAACAGGCTGGGAGAAATTGCTGGAATTGGCTGCAGGAGCAAATGTGTGTTTCTCATCTCTGCCCCCAACCCTCTCCTCTCAATCTTTTTCTCTCTCAGCTGAGAGCTGCTGTTTCATACAGCCTGTGCTTTGCCACTCTTCCCGCTGGGGGAAGCTCACGGGAGGGCTGAAGTGGCTGTGGTCAGAGAGGAGCGTGTTGAGGGGTGGTCTTGACGGGTGGGAGAGAGCAAATGAGTTATTACTCGTGGGGCGAATGTTTCCAAGCAAGCTAATGTGTGCTAATGCACGAGTGCTTCCCAGGAGGTGTGCAGCCAGGCACGGGCAGCGGGCAGCTGATGTTCAGAGAGCACTTGCGATTTAATTTGCATTCTGATTATCTTTGCCCTGCTGGCCTGAGCCCTTGCAAGTAAATCCTCCCCCTCCGGAGAGGTGTAAAGAGCAGTGAGGTGGTGTCAATTGCAAGTACTTAATGGCATTGAGACTGGCTGTCTGCAGCGGCAAGGTTCTTGGCCCATTGATCTCCTGAAGGGCTGGCAACCAGGAAGTGATGGTGGAGACAGACCTTGAGTGTCTTCAGCATCTCGCCGTTCAACTGTGCTCAAATCTGCAGCCAGAAAGGCAGTGCCTTTGCTATAGCTGTCACAGTTTTTGGCGTTGGTGGAAAACTGCGACTTCAGAGGTGACCAGCACAGTCTGACTCGATTGTGCTTGGCTGCCCAAGCTCACAGGGCCTGCATGGCTTTCAGTCCAGAGACTTAGGACAGCCAGCTCGTCATGGATGTCCAGCATTTTTATCCATGCTAAGGTACCAGCAGTAGACGACCCATTAGCAAAAGTAGTTCATTAGGTAAAGATCAACAGAGCAGTGGTGCTCTGCATGCATCATTCACTTTTGTAACTGCCTCACAAATCTGTCTGTTGCTCCTCTAGTTGGCAGCAGGCAAACCCAACGGTTCTTGGCAGCGTGGCTCACACGTACTGGGCAAAGCCAAGTTCCTGTGTTTAAGCTCAGCATTTTATGTTTAAAAGTACAAATTAAGGTTGTTCTTACTGTTGCTTTTGGTTTTTTCCAGCTTGAAGACTTGAACTTCCCAGAAATTAAACGTAAGAAGCAAGACGAAAGAAAGGAGGAAGATAAGAAGGAATTTAAGGAGCTCTTTGAGCTGGACAGTGACTCTGATGAGGAGAACGTTGGATTCAATATAAAAGGTATGGAACTGGGGCTCGGCGTACCTTCTCCGTGTCCAGAATTCTGTGTGATGTGGGTCCGTACAGCCCTGCCCTAAGGGGCATGCGTGCTGGCCATGTTCGGTTCAAAAGATTTCCTGTCAGGGAGAGAGAGCACCGGATGATGGTGCCTTTTCAAAGTGACAGACAGAAGGTGGTTGGGAGGCTTTTATCTTTCTGTTCCTACTTTGTCCCTCCAGCTCATTTTAAAGCCTTAAATCCTGCACTAGTCTCCTGTACATGACCCATACTCTCTCCTCCCCTTAGCACCTTTCTTTTGTCACACTGACCTCAACAGGAGAGCCCAAGAACTAGGGGATGTTTGGCTGAACACCCACCCTGTTTTCAAAGGCTTCAAAATAGCAGCCATGGTTCATACTGTAATTCCCAAAGAGTGAGGAGTTCTTGTGCTTATAACCCATGCAGGTTCTAGGCTGAAGTCTCTCCTTAGGGAACATAAAAGTTTTTCTTGTCTTTTTGCACCATCAGTGGAGGTGTAGAAATCCATGTTTTGTTTCTGCACCTACAAAAGAGGAGTAAGAATGTTGTTCTCCCTGACAGCGTGCTGGGTCTTTGCTGTGTACGTCGCTGTGAACAGTAGCTATCACAGGGGCTGGCTACCAGAACAAGGATCTCTCTTTGCATGCACTTCTGATTTATTTATTTTATAGTAACTCGTGTTGCAAGTATTTTTGACAAGCCAAGAAAGTCTGGAGCCTCTGGAGAACATGGAGTGATGTCACTCTGGCTGTGACCACGAGGGGGCCACAGTAAATTGTGGAACTTGACTGAGAAGGCAGGTTCCACAATAGTTTGAGGAACCATGTCGTTTGAGGAAAAACTTAGATTTTCTTCTTGTAATTTGGAATGTTTGGGATCTCACAGGTTTTCTAAATGCATTGTCGTTCATATAGTAGAGTGACTTTACTGATGATACCATACAGGGTCTACGGCAACTCTCTGTCTGTCTGGCACGTGGTATCTGCTCATGGAGCGTGGTCTTCCCTTCCAACATTCCTGGCTCAGCTGCCTCTCCTTAGCCTTTGTTCTTAGCAGGGTGTTTTCTAGATGGAGGGAGCAGGCCCTGAAGGCAGCTTCCATCTCAAGGAGCAACTGTGCTCAGCCCCACCACGGATCCCGGGGTGCTGGGTGGAGACAGCGGAGCGCCGGGTCTCTACTGTAGCGCAGGGTGAAGTCCCCTCCAGGCAGTGGCGTGACACCGCAGTGGGAAAGGGACAGGGAACCGGGAAGCTGGGAAAAGCGCTTGTGTCTTGGGAGATGCATACAATGAGCTCTTGTTCTTACTCTGTGTGGGGTGTGAGATGTTCCCAGCCGCGCTCTGCATTCAGTAACTGTCAGGGCTGGCTGCAGATGGAAGTCAGAGAAGCCAGTGCTCCGATTTGCTGCCGTTCCCTGTCTTTGCGGCCGTTGTTCTGTTGGGTGGCCGGATGCAAGGGAATTTGAGAGGCCTTGCAGCTGCTGTGGCTTGTGTATTCGCTTCTTTACCTGTGAGATTTGAAGGCATAACAACCTCCTCTCCTCAAATAAGGAAGAAGGAGAGTCTGGGACGGTGGAAGGACTTTGGTTCATCTCGAAGCAGCCTCAGACTGCTTCCAAGAGACACACGTTGAGCAGCTGCTGGCAGAAATCTAGTCAGGAAGATAAGACTGTCCTCGATGGACCTTCTGGGAGAGGAAAACAAGAAATATAGCCATCATCCTGCTTTAATGGCCCATGTAGGACACAGGCATGAACCTATCTGTTAGGCCTGTCGTCTTCTGAATCCTAAGCCCAGTTTTGCATTAGGCCAGAGGTGAAAGGCTGATAGCAGGCCGTCGGCTCCCCTTGGCCCAGGTCTTCCTTCTGGTCCTGCAGGGCCCAGCAGTAGCTCCGCTCTCTGATCCTTCCTTACCTTGACCTTAGCAGCCTCACGGCAGCCAAAACCCTGATAAACCATTTATCTTTGACAGCACCCGCCTTTTCGCTGGCTCCGTAAGCTTTGCAGGTCTTCAGTCTCCTCTTTCCTGAGTCCCAACCCTGACCTCAGCCGTTGCAGTGGGGTCCCTGGCAGCAGCAGCCTCCCACCCATCCGAATCTTCACTCTTACTTGTCGTGCCGTGCTGAATCCAACGATGAATGAGTGAATCTCTCCTGAATCCTAGCAATAACAAAGGTTTCTGTGCCTGGCGTCGTGTTTGTAGAAATCTCATTGGGTTTCTCTGTGGTTTGAGCCCCCTGCTCTGTCAGCACCATCACTTCTGTTTATTTTAGAGCTTCCTGAAAGAACAGAGAGGGTGGTGGACAGTTCTTGGGAATTTGGTCAGTGAGTTCATCAGCGCATCTCCGTATCTGCTCCTTTCAGAACTGGGAAATTGGGAATGCTGGTTAGCTCCCTCTCAACACATCTCGTGTTGCACTGGGAGACCTCAACCGAGATCCTTTCGGGGGGGATGCTGCTGCATAGACTGCTGGGGAGGAGTAGTCCCTGCTCAGTGAGTCAATATGAAAAATTCAGGTGTAATAATTGAGGCAGGAAAGGGAGGGATGCCTCGACACAGCTGGAGTGGGGTTTTGAGACAGGACTTTGAGCTCATGTGTCCAGAGTCTCAGCACTGTGGTCCTTCTGACAAGGCGACGCTGCCTGTGGTGCAGCCACACCAGGGAATAAATTGCAAGCAGTGTTTCGACGCATGCAGCAGATATGGCTGCATAGGGAAAGGAAGGAGAGTGATGCATTTCCAAATGTTTTTTAATCTTGCGGATCTGAGGGGAGATTCCCTCTACCTTGTGTAGGTGGAGCTGAAAGCTGCCTGCTCATTGCAGCAGCATTGTGCACCCCAAGCATCACCCCCAAGGGCCAGGAAGGTGGTGAACGCAAACAACTCCATCACATCAAGACAAGCTGCCCTCTGGAACGGAGAAAGCATTCGGCAGCCAGGAGAGACTCCCTTCCTTGGGTCTCTGCAAGATCTGAAGAGGGGAGAGAAACAAGTTCGCACGTTTTAGGGAACCCTTGAGCGGGCAAGGGTGGAAAGAGCCAGGAGATGGGGAGAAAAAGCATGGATTTGATCAATCTGTGTGTTGCTGGTGGGGGGTGGGGACGTTCGTGAGTTCCTCTCATTTACCAGCTGACAGATCTCTGGGAGGAAAGGCGGCTGCTCCTGGAAATTATTAATGGCTCAGAAGAGGTGCTGGGCTGTCTCGTCGTGAGGCAATTAAAGGCGAGAAGGGAGAGTGGCTGCAGCGTCTCTCTGGGCCTGGCTGTAATGAGTGATCTGGCTGCATTAGGTGTTGGTGTGCCGCTAATGAACTTGAGCAGGTTTCTTCATTTACCCCTCACGTAATCACGTTACATCAATTTAATGCCAGACTGGTGGGGGCCGGGGGTGTGGAAGGAGAGGTCAGACATTTTCATTTCCTAGCAGAACAATCGTGGCCTTTCTCAGTGGCAAAATTCCTGCTGTGGGCTGTCAGCTTGAGGATCCGGGAGCAGAAGGCTGAAGAAGTTGAGTAAATTCTTCTTAGTGGCTTGCTGCCTGTGTCGTAGCACGTCGGAATGACCCGAGGGCCCGATACCCAGTTCCTGCCCGCAGCTGGTTTCTCTGGGATGCGCTGGTAGCTGGATCTGTCGGTGCTTTCATAGTGCTGCTTGATGGATGAGAGCGTGCCCCTCTCGGCTGTTGCTGAGCTGCTCAGGTGCCCATCAGTACGATGTGGGGCGGCGAACGGCGCTGCGATCCATCTCCTGCGGAGCGGGCGAGAGCTCCGTCCGTGAGATGGAGCTTCCGATCCCTCGGGGGGACAATCGCAGAGGCCGCGTGCTGGCAGAGCTGACAGATGGGTGAAAGCGGAGCGAGCAGGGTGATGACGGGGAGCTGGGAATGCTGGCAGCCAGCTTATTAATGGCTCTGTATCCAGTTCAGTGAGGAACGTAGGTCAGCTGCTGAGGAGGGAGGATGGGGCAAAAAATAGATGCCACGGTGGGGCCAAAGAATCACAATGTGAAAAAGATACACAGCCAGAGTGTGAAGTGTGAATAAATAGCTACTCCAGCAGGTTTTTTTAAGCAGTAGCAGGCAGCCTGCAGCGCTGAGCTGGGCTTACCTCAGGGGTGGTGGCTGGAAGGGGGCAAGAAGCAGCTGGTTCTGCTCCCTCTGTACAGAACTTGTGTTCTGTCATTTCAATGCCTGGTGATTCACGCTGTCTGGAGGAGAGAGAAAGGGGAGAAGCACTCCTTCACTGAAGCAAATTCAACATGAGTAGAAGTTGTCCGATTCCAGAGGCTGAGGGACAGATAATTTTCCCACAGGCAGAGCACCCAGAGGCTCCTGATACTTCCTCCCAGGCCCCCTTGGACCTGGCTAGCCATGCGTGGGAATTTGCAGCAAAATCTGCTCCTAGACCTTTTTGTTGTGACGAACAGAGGGGGTAAAGGTAAGAGAGGTTTAAAAGGATGTCCTGAACCAGAGTCTACCCCTGCTTTCAGTTACCAGGGAGGGGTGGAGGTGGGTATACACAGGCACTAGTTCTCAGTGGAACCAGCCCTTCTCTGATCTCAGCTTTGTGACTTATTCCTTCCCCTTTCTCATGTCTGTTCAGTAGGCCCATTTCTTCTCATTCTGCTCTTCTGTCTGTCTTCCTCTCCTAGCTTTCACGTCTCTCTGAGCAGGGCAGTTAGGTGTCTTCACCATGGATGCCTGGGCGCTGTGCTGGTAGTGCTCCCTAAATACCAGGTAGCAGCAAATCCTGGGCTTTAGCAGTAAAACCCCGCTGTGGGTGATTTCTCTGACTCTCTGTGTCCTGGCCTTCCTGGCCTCTGAAGTGAAACACATCCCTCTCTGGGCCTCCAGTGCAAGGGGACATGGCTTTTGGTGAAATTCCCACTTTGGTGTGTGTATGGCTCTGCTCCTGAGGATGGATGTTGGGATGGCGAACTTTCCGAATACCGCCTGCGTGTGTGCTTTGTGTGCTGCTCTTTGTGTCTCCATTTACAAAGTAAAAATACTTACAGGTAAGGCCAAAGCCAAGCAGGCATCAGACGACAGTTCAGAAGCAAGCAGCGAGGACTTCGGCGAGGATGATGATGAAGAAGAAGGGAAGTATGAAATCGAGGAGGACGAGGAAGAATTGGGAGAAGACGGTGACTCAGATGGTGAGTAGTGCAGCTGGGCAAAGGGGAAGGGAACGGTAACTGAAGGCTCCTTTGCATTCTGAGGGCAAAGAAACCATCTGCTTTTCTTGGTGTGCCGCTGTTCTGAGCTCCGGGCTGTCAGGAGGGACTTGGACACACAGACACACGCACACCCTGCCCAGGGAGACCTGGCAGTTTGAGTTTATACTGAGAAGAGAGCGAGAGGGTTCAGGTCTTTGCTCTAACAAGCCACCAGACCCTTTCATCTCTTTTCTGGGGCCTCCTGCTCAGACGAAGGCTCAGACGAACTCTTGACGTAGAGGCAGGAGATCCTGTCCAAGTCCTGCGTTCAGCTGGGGTTCCTGCACTGGAACGGTGGTCTGTACGTGTACAGACCCTGCTAGAACCAGGGCTTCGCTCCGAGGGTCCTGATCGCTTCCCAGAGACGGAATCGGTAGAGCGATGGGTGTCAGCGTGAGGCTACCGGTTCAGCGTGCTCCTAGCAGGCCAGGAGAACGGCTGTCTACACGGCTGCTGAGAGCTGCCAGCTCTCTCACCAGGGCTGTGCCGGATGCCAAGCCAGGCTTTGCTGCAGCTGAGGAGAGAGTATCTTCCCCTTCCGTCCCTTGCGCAGCCGGCTAGAGAGCCTGCTCCGCACACCGACAGAGCACAGCTCGCCGCCTTCGCCTCGGTCTTGCCCGCCTGTGCCAAGTCACTCTGCTAACGTCGCAGACGGAAGCGGGGCCTGCCAGGGGCTCTGGCTGCCGCGGCGTTCCTTTTGCTGGGTTTTGTGTGCCGCTTGCTAGGGCCTTTGTGTCAGCGTGCCAAGCCTCTGTTCCTCAGCGTGCCGTTGGGTGCGATGTGTGGTTGTGGGGAGCAGCCACAAAAGCTCCTGTGTGCAGGCTTTCTTTGCTGGTTTGGGGAGCAGGAAGGGGGAAGGAGGCCAAGCGAGAGCAAAATCCGCCCGATTTAGCATGGCAGATGGCTGTGGCTTGGCATGCGCCCCCAGACCTCGGCGCCGAGAATAGACGGGGATTTGATGCATGTTGTGACAATGCTGTGAAGGATAAAGAGGGAGCGTTTGCGCTCTCTCCCTACTGGAAAAGCACCCTTCCTTGGTGTCTGGGGCAGCAGGAACTCTCATCCTCCCTTCCTTCACCCCTCGTGGCAGCTTCTTTTGCTTTGGGCTGGAGGAGCACGGTCTGGTGCCTGGATAGACGGGAGTGACGCTCAGGCCAGGGTGCTCCTGCCCTGCGGCGCTTTTTTCAGACATCAGGCAGGCAGATCTGCCCTCCCAAGTCTTAAGCTCTGTGTGCTGAGCATCCCTGTTTGTGCTTTTTACCAAAACACACATGCATGCAGCCTGGGCGGACAACGGGACAGGGAGGAGTTTTTGTTTGTGACAGCTTCCCACCCTCCAACAGGCCAGAGCCGAAGGGGAGACCTCTGCACGAGCGCTGAGCGCCCTGGGGAGGCACTCCTGATGCTGTGGTGTCACCAGTGCGGTTTTTGAAAGATGTGGGCAGCCAGAGGTAGCTTTTTGTTGGTGGTTTTTTTCTTTTTGGCAGCTGAGCCAGGGAGTGCTCAGGAGAGGGAAGGGGAGAGGCTGCCACCCCCCCCAACCTGTGAGAGGCTGTGGGCGTAGACTGGAGGTTGGAATTGTTGCGGAGCAGATGCTTTGCTGGTAGAGCCTAAGGAAGCTGCTCTGCGCCCTTTGGAAGCAAGGTGTAGGGAGCTCAAGCCACGCTTCTGGAATGAAAGGGAAGGGCACTGGGAATGGGGAGATGTACAGCCCTGCACAGCCCCTAGAAACCAGTTCTCACTTGTGCTCCTCAGTTTTACAGTATAATTTCAAAAAGGAGGGTGCTTGGGGCTAGTTTTGCCATTGGGAAGCTTGCTGTTACCGATGACAGCTCCTTTCTGTCAGCTCTCAGTGCCCAGCCTGACATCTCCGGTGACGGAGACCGCCCGGAGCCGCGAGGGCTGCAGGGCTGGAGGCACTGCCTGTCCCACCCCCTCCCAGTTCTTATCTGTGTTTCTGCCTCAGGCATAACAGGTTGGGTCTCCTCTCCTCTCGCCCCCTTCAGAGCCAGTGCTGCACCGAGCACCCTGCAGCGCTCTCCCGCCGCTATCCGCGAGCTGCAGTGGCGCCAATAAATTAACGAGTGTCTGGGATTAATTAGCAATGAGTTGCCTCGACTCGCCTCACTCTCACTCCCAGCAAAGCTGGATTTACACCTTTCGCTCTTTCCCCCCGCAGAGGAAGGCGAGGAAGCTGCTCAGGTTTCCCAGGGGTCGCAGAAGCAGAGGAGCGGCACTCGAGGGCTGTCGCGCTCTGACCTGGAGCAGCTAGCCCAAGGAGAAGAGGACGTTGTGGAGGACTTGGCTTTCTCCGATGATGACTGAGCGCCTCACAGCCATCGTCCCCTTACTGGATCACCCAGCCTTCAACACCTGCAGCTGGCTCTCAGAGGTGGTAAGAGCTGGGGAGCACAGAGGGTGGGAGGCCACCCCCAGGTGCCACCAAGGACTTTCTCAGTGACACAGCAGAGATGCTACTTGGACTTTCAATTTTATTTTTTTTTTTAACCAGTTTTGTTTCTGTTAAATTGTGGTCATGTCAAAGCCAGTAAAAGTGCTTAACATAGGCAATAAAAAGCCCTGATTAAAATCTGCATAGGGTTCAGTTTCAGCTCCTGCTGGAGTGTAAGTGAGCTGACCAAGGGGAAGGACACGTTCTTGTCAAGGGTGCTCCTGTCTGTTCAGCCAGCCGCCCATGTGGCCCTGTGTTTTGGGCTGGGGCCCTCACCAAACCCTCCCTTTTGCCAAGAAGTTCTCAAGAGTGTTCGAGAGCTTTGTGTCTTCTCTGGAAGTGGAAGCCTTCATTGCTAACAAACATCAGAAGCGGCTCAGTCAGTTCAAGCGAACTAGAGGAGTTACCTTTAGGTAAGCGTGCGCCTTGGAGGGGCAGAGGGAGGTTGTGCAGGCAGGAAAGAGGAAGAGGCAAAGCTAAAAATGTAGGAACCACGCGTCCATTTTGTGGTAGCTGTTGGATTTCCTGGGGTGCACGGAGACACGTTTGAGTCCGTGTGTTGTACAGCCCTGTTGGTGTCCATTGTGACATGAAATCGCCTCTTCCTAGGGCCAGCCCTAGCTGGTAGTGAACCTGGTTTGTTGGGGTTTTTTGTTGTTTTTTTTTGTTTGTTTGTTTGGTTTTTTTTTGGTTTTTTGTCCTGTGCATTCTGAAAACAGCACTGATGATTGCAGGCTGTCCGGAGCACCCAGCCTTTAATATCTCAAAGGACTGCGTCACCAGGGCGGCTTCCAGACGCAGCTTGTTGCATGTCTTCCTGAAGGTGTGGTGGTTTTGGGAGGTGGTTTTGGGAGGACATTGCGAGCTCAAGGTGGGTAATTTGCAATCTGCTGGGAAAATATAAACAGCTTATCTGGAGCCCACTGTTAGTTTGCAAGACGGGCAGCTCAGAAACATATTTATTTGGAAAATAAACTGGAAATAGAGGGTAACTGCTGAGAGAGGCAGGAAAAGCTAAGTATTCTTATGGCAGCTCTGACAGAATCACTCCTGAAAGTAACTGTGCCTTTCAAGAGCATTGTTATTTGTTAATGCAGGTGGTTTTTTGGACGAGGACCAGGACTAAATACAACCTTTATTCTTCTCTGCCACGGCTCAGTGAGGGCAGTAGCTGGCTGTGCTGGGGTGGCCAAGCGCCCTGCACAGACACGGGCATCTCTGCCTTCTGCACTGCCTCGCTGTGCCCCTCCAGGCATCCTTACTCCTGCACATCACAGGAGGACAAGATGCTTTTTTTTAAAAAATCTATTTTAAAAGAACAAGCTATTTTTGTTAAGTTCTGTTTTCATGAAGCGAGAAGAACCAGAGCTCAGCACCATTGCCTTACAGCAGATAAAAACACAGGTGTGTGTCGCTGGGCAGTGGTCTCCCTCTCCCCGACGTGTCAGTGGTAACTCCTGGTGTACATAGAGGTAATGATGCTCTTCCTGTCCTACACCGAGTGCTGCTCCTTTCCTGCTCCCAGACATCATTACCACACAGGTAATTACTGCTGCAGTACAGTGTTGGGGTGTTTGCTTCATTCCGAGGTTGTTGCGTCTTTTTTTTTTTTTTGGAGCTTAGCAGTGGGGGAAGGGTGGAGGGGGCTTCTTTTTCCCAACGGCAGTTACAGGAATTACTAGACTGGACTTGCCCTTCCTAGACTTGCATCTAGATACTCTCTGTCCCATAAAGGGGAAGAAGTAACCTCAGAAATTAGTAAGTAAGTTTTTTAATTATCGTCATCATTATTGTCATCATTGTTATTGTTTGTAGCCCACTCTGGGGGTCCTGGAGTGCTCAGGACGGAGCTTGGCTGTGGCCTCGGGCTGTTACCTCCCAGAGCCTGGGGATGAGAATTGCAACGCCGTAACTGTCACAAAAAGGTTTTAACTTACCTTTTCTTCTCAAGGGAAAGGAGCGGCTTTTGCTTCTTTCTCTAATTTAGCGGGCAAGGTGCCGGCTGCCTTTTGGCAGCTGTGAACCCACCCCCAGAAATGGAGCAGCTCCGACGCCCCAAGAACTGCCAGCGGTGCAGGATGCGGCCCCCAGTGCACACACAGAGAAAGAAAGGAGACTTCCTAGGTAAAGCAACCAGCAAGGAGCTCAGGAAGCTGGGTACCGTTTGTAAATTAAGTGTTTTTCTTTTTTATTTAAATTGATTGCTGGAAAGCATTTTTATCGTGATGTGATGGATAATGACTTTTTTTTTTAACAATATAAAGAAGCTAATGTACCACCAAGCTATTTTGTAAGAAAAACG
>WHYT01017829.1:125117-150004 GCA_009806455.1 Tetrax tetrax
GGGGGGGGGGGGGAGAGAAAGAGAGAGAGAAAAGTACCACATGTGATTGTTGCTCACAACTGTACAAGTCACAGGAGGTCACCCCCAGGAGTTACCATCGCGTTCACAGTAGTAAAAACTCTACCCATGGTTTTCAGCCCCCAGCGTCCCTCTCCCTCCTCTGGGAACGCACAGGTATCCGTCTCGTGGTCCGCAGCAGGCCAGAATGTGCAACTACATCCACCTCTGTAACAAGGCTTTAAAAAAAGAACAAACCCAACCCTAGGAACGAAAAACCCCGCCCCAACTGTACGAATGAGTCTGCTGTACACGTGAGGGAGGGAAGGAGGGAGGCCTGTGACCCTTCGTCCCCCCGAAGCACACACTCTTTTCTTCTTCTCTTCAAAACGAAACATCTAATAAAATAAAATAAAAAAAGAAAGAAAAAAAACCACCTCTGCAGGGCCGGAGCACAGGCAGAGTCCATCTCTGTGTGCCGAGGGGGACAACGTGCCGGGGAGAGGGCAGCCCTGTGGGACAGCGCCGAGCCGCCTGTGCCGTACCATCCGCGCTGAAGTAAACATGGACCGGAACTTGCCTTTTTCTTTTTTTTTTAATCCTTTTGTCTGTCTTTGGTATTGTTTTAAAAGTTGCTAGAGATGCATAGACACCTGAATGAGGAACTGAGTCGTGTCCAGGGAGGAGGAGGTACTTGGGAAGGGCCTTGGTTTCGTTTCTGAGGGGTTTCTCTGCTCAGGGGTGCTGAGTACCACTGGGAGGAGCAGCGCCCGGTCCCCGTCCCTGCGCGGGGTCACCCAGAAGTTCCCAAAAGCCGAGTTTCTTTGAAGGCCAAGAAAAGTGTTCATTCCCTGTCCGCGGCTCTCCGTCTCGGACTGGCGAGCGAGAAGGGGTGTGACAGGGAACAGCAACACTGCTGCCACCCTCTAGAATCATTTCTTCCTCTTCGCTTGCGTTGTCTCAGTATCTTTGGATAGTTTTCTTTCCTTCCCTTTTTACAGTTTTTAAAACTTCTGTATGGTTTTGTGGGTTATTTGTTTTTCCCCAAACAAAAAGCAAATGCATCCCAAAAAAATTAAAAACCTCCCTTCCTCACTACTGTGTCTCACACTGCGGAGGGAGGCTCTCCTGCTCTCTCAAAATGCGTTACCTTCAGTTTGCTCAACTGAATCTCAGTTCCAGAAGCAGCCAGGAGCCGGCCCGCAGTTAGGACGGAGGTTTCGCGGTGTCGTTGATCCCAGCGACGACGGAGGGGTTCCCGTTTTCCTGCTTTGGTGAGACGCGGCTGGCGGAGGGCAGGCCGCTGCTGAAGGGGGAGGCCACGCTGCCCGTGGAGGATGGCCGCAGATCAGCCGCGGGCAGGTCCCGCTCCGGCGGCCGTAAACCGGGCGGCTGCAGTGGGAAAGCCATGGGGAAGCCTGCCATGTACAGAACTCTGCCCACTCTCTTGGCGACCTGTGTAAAAAAAAGAAAAAGAAAAAAAAAAGAAGGGAGGAAATCAATGAAGAGGGAGGCAAGAAGGGGTGAGGTTGCACACAAATTGTTTTCAGAAATCCATAGAAACTGCATTTTCATGTAGCAAGCTCAGGTTCTGCAGATAGAAGAGCTACCATTCCCCATCCACCAAAAAAAACCACACCACCAAAAAAACCCAAACCCAAACTGGGAAAAAAAAAAACCCTAAAACCCACTATCCCTTGGTGATTTACCAGGGAGGAGCAGGGATGGTTTCCTCTCTCCTTTGTTATAAATGAGGCTCTGTTCTGCTGCGGTGCCCTGTCAGACGGGCGTTTTGGTGCAGGCACCGAAGTACAGCCGGAGCTGCGCGGCCCGGCCCAGATCCGGTGTCAGGCTGAAGGTGCGCTGGACTCCGGCGGTGCCGGCCCCGGCCCTTGTCCCGTGATGTGTTTGCCTGTGCCTCCTTTGGCCGGAACGGGACTGAAGGCCTTGCTGAGGGGCGGGCTGACAGCAAAGCTGAACCAAGTCCAGGCTCTGACCTGAAATCATCAGGGGAGCGTGGAAACCCGCAGCCTGTTTGCCTGGCTCGGAGAGGCTGCACAGACAACTGTGACAGTGCGCCTCAGCGTTCCCGGACCCCGGCTCAGCCCCTTCCCGAGCGGAGCAGCAGGGCCTGGGTCATCTCTGCCACAGGAGGCTTTGGGAACACGCCTGCCTGCAGCTGCCTTTGGGAGAAGGTCGGTGACCAGTGGGGTGACCGCTTCTGTTGTTTGGTTAACAGGCGCTGCTGCATGGACAATGTGCTAGAACTCTTCCACTAACCCGGGCCCGGTAACGCTACAGCAGCACAGCACACCATGTCCGCTTCTGAGGAGCAGGAATCGC
Source organism: Tetrax tetrax (assembly GCA_009806455.1). Lineage (NCBI taxonomy): Eukaryota > Metazoa > Chordata > Aves > Otidiformes > Otididae > Tetrax > Tetrax tetrax. The sequence continues at coordinate 127,458 of WHYT01017829.1, forward strand.
TCTTAAGGGGGAGCCTGGGATGACAGGGTGGGAGAAAGAAAAATCTGGCTGCAAGGGTGGCTGCTGTTAACTGCACAGGAAACTGAAAACCTGCAGCCTCTCCCCTCCTCTGCAGCGCAGAGGAAAACCCTCCTGCAGCAGTTCTCACCTCCCAGCAAGGGGCAAAGGCCCCACAACTTCCAGCACCTCCACAGCTGTTTCACATTTAAGCTTAAACAAAAACACAGCCTTGTGCTGGAACCAGACAACCGCGGCATTATTCAGCCAGCAACATCAGGACCTCGCTCCACCCCCAGCCGTGCCTTATTACGGAACGTTAAACACTATTGATTACATCGAAGCAGGGTTTTTCTACTTTCAGCCCACATTTCATATTCCCACTCTAAGAACGTCTGCGAGCTATTTGGCGTCCTCTGTTTTTAAGAAACATCAGAGTTTTATTTCCTACTGAATTGACCCACCGGGAACGATTGCCCACAGAACCTTTTTATTAGACCCCTCGTAAACAGTGAGGGCTGTAGGGAAGGCAGTAAAGGCGCTCTTATTGTTTTAACGTAACGTAACGAATGTACAGCTCGTGGGGTAGGGAAACCACGCCAGGACAGCGGCTGTCCGTGCGACCCGCGCGCCTTACCGTCAGAACTATTTGCATGACACAACCCCCAAGGGAACAGAATGGAACAGCCTGTTCTTGACACGTGTCAGGAGAGATTTTCTGATTATTAAATGGGGAGGGGGGAAGCTAGCGGAGATGTTCTTCTAGATTTGAGATCAACTAAGGGGAAGCGGAGGCAACTGGAATGGAAGGCACCATGATGATGATTGCCAGCTGGGGAAGGCAGAACAGCAAAGCAATTTTAAGAAAGTAGATCTCAGGCAGAGACTTCAGAGCCAAGTCATAGAGCAGAGAAAAAAATAAAAATTTGAGTAGAAACTCAATTTGAGTTGAGGACACAACAGCAAACTAGTCTGTTGAGGAGGAAATCCAGTCCCCTAAAAGCGAGAACTTGATGAAATCAACAGAGGCAAGCACAATTTCTGCTCCCAGCGTATCAAAATACAAGTGAATCAGTGACCAGCACAAGGGGGACGGGGCGGGTACACGGGGGGTTCACGGCCCATCAGCGAGCCCAGGAAGCTATGACTGGCAGGAGAGAACAGTGTTACAGCAGAGAAGGGACAGAGCTGGGCCATTACTCCCCGGGGAGGGAAAGTGAGCAGCAGATGATGCTGAGAGGTGTTACGTGCATTTGTGCCTCAAGCCTCGCTGAAAAGAACCACGACAACCACCGCCAAGAGCCAGCTGGCTACAAAGAAAATGAGCAGCACAAGGAAGAGCTATCTAGAAAACGGCCAACTGGTTCCTGAGATGGCTTTACACAGGTTGTTAAGTACTTCGGGACGACTATTTTTCAGGTTAAACTGATTTGAACTCATCTACCTTGCCCGTTTACAGCTTTTCTTTCCTGGATGGTGTTTGTGGGGACAGCCTAGGGTATCTTTTCTAGCAGCAGCTGGTCCATTTTAGGAGTTTCCCTCTACATCCCTGTTCCTCCCTCCCACCTCTTCTCCTGAACCTGTCCTGCTCCTGCCCATGGGCAGTGAATACTGTCTGTATTTTCTTCCTGAGAGTTACGTGACTGGCTCCAGCTGAGGGTATGGAACATTCTGGAGACCAGACTGCACTTTCTTGAAACCAGAATTACAAATAAATAAACAAACAATGACTGCTTGATAAATTATGTTCAATAAACCAGGTCTCTCGAGAGGCAGGGACAACTTTAAAGCACGCCACTTGTTACTGTGTCGGAAACGTTCCTACCTGTGACCTGATCTTCAGCGCAGGTCCCAGTTTCAGCCCCATGTTGTTCAGTAAGTGCTCTTCCGTCAGGAGGGGCAGGGTCTCGCCATCGATAGCCTGCTCTCGGAATACCTGGAAGAAACCACGTGGGAATGTCAATTAGGGCTGGTTGGGCCAGTTTAAATAAAGCAATCAGTTTTTTTTTCCTTTTTTTTTTTTAAATGTTGGGATGGGACATGAAGTGTTTTTTTTCTCTGGGGAACACTCCCAGGTTTAGCAACCAGAACGGCCGACCTAAGTGCAACACGATGAGTAAGCCCAGCTTACAGCGCACGACAGCGGATTTGAGAGAGTGACGTGCCCAGGGGCCCTATCCCAGCTCCAAAAAGGGCAGAAGATAGGAGAAAAGATAAGAATCTAAATTTTGGCAAATCCTAGGTCACTCACACTTGCGTGGATATTTGGAAAAAGCTGACCCAGCAGACTTCAAAAGTATTGGCAGTCCTCAGGGAGGCATGTGCAAATGAAAAGGAGGAACGCGCTTGGTCATGCATTTCCTTCTCAAAGCTGCTAATTTCCAAAACAGTCTCCAGGCAAAACACATGAACGGATCTGCGGGGCACATTCTGCAGGTTAGACAGATTCATGTGCAACACTCCGTTCATTTTTTTAAATCCTCCTCCTTCGCCTGCTGTACATTACAACCGTTCCCAGACGGCACACGCAGTCCCTCGTGCTGTTCGGCAGCAGCTCCCGGTACCCAGACCTCCTCCTCGGATGAGGCTGAGCCCTCCTCCCCGGGCTGTTCCGGCACTATCCATCACACACACTAGCATTTTAACACGTTCTTAAGGACAGGAAAAAAAAAAAAAACCACAAACGTTTTGTTTTGCCTTGATTTATTTCAAATGACAGGGCCACGCAAGTGTTTCCCACCCGATACGCGCGCTGTTAGGTCTGACACGCGGCCCCACTGCTCCGTTCTTCACCTGCGGAGCAGGGCTGCGCTCACCCCGGGCTCCCTGGCTGGCTGTTCTGGCCACACAGGCTCAACCCTGCACAAGTAAACGGCCAGCATTTGGTAAAGGCAGCCCACAGGTTCCCCTGGGTTCTGGAGATGTCACCCAGGTTTCTCTTATTAAACCACACCTCCACCCCACAGCATTTTTTTTCCACGCCCCAGTTCACCTCAGATGCTCACCCAACTGGTCTGTGGGGCCCGATCCTGCTGTCTCCCCACAGCATTATCACCACTGAAGGGACAGGACAGGGTTCCTGTTTACCCTGACAGCTGCTTTTTCGGCCGCAGACCGTAGCCCAGAGCCCCTTGGAGTCTGGCAGTGGCTGTGAGAGCGGAGGCAGCTGAGCTGCTGCAAGTGTTTTTCATCGCTGGACTCCACCAGCAAAGCTGCTCATGGCTGCAGCATGTGTTTCTGCTCTTTGACCTAGCAAAACTTACTACACCAATTTCTTCTCCTTCCTCTGAAGCCAGCGTGGCCGGGAGCCAAACGCCTCCCATCGCTCGGCACCGAAACCCTCCACAAAAAGCCTTAAACTTGAGCAAAGCATCCCCCTCGGGTGTCCCGCAGGACTGGATCCGCTGCGGGGACAAAGCTGAATGTTGGCAAGGGCTGAAATCAGGAACGGCAACTTTTGTTTTTGTTGAAGTTTTCTTGTTTGTCTGAAACACGTTTCTAACTGCGCAGCATACCACCAGACTCTTGCTGGGTTTTCCTGGCAGGCACAGCCTGCAGACCAGTGCCAGACCTCCCCGGCAGCTGCGGTTTTGGAGAGGAGAACACAGACAGCTCTGCAGCTCAGAGCCACGGAGCCGGGTCGCCCTTGAACACTGGCATTTTCACATCGTAAAAAAACCTGTTCAGCACAGAACCACAGCGCACAGAAACGCACCATCCCCTACGCCACGCGCCCCCTACAAATGCAACACAGCGAGGCCACGACAGGAGGCTGTTTGCAGCAGCTCCCATTAGCGTCAAACATTTTGTTTGCCATTGCCTGAGAAGATCGCTGCACCTTTGTCTCCGCGAGCTATCGATTTCTTCCCCACCGCTGCACCAGGAGCTGGCACGGAAAGTGTGAATGGATGATCCTTCTGCAACGCGGTCGCCTTAAAGATTTCTGCACGTTTCCTACCGGCCTCACTCAGACACTTCCAGGCAGCTCTGATCGTCATTCCCTAACGCAGGAATGCAGACAAACCGCAATGCCACCAGTGCAAGAGCGCGGCGTTTGTGGTGGGGGGTACAGAGAATGTGAGTAGCTGTGTATTTTGGTTTCAGAGCCTTTTGCTCGAGCTCTCTTCAACATACGCTGCAGCCCACACACGCACAGACTCCCGAACCCACCACCCACCCCCTTACCACGTGCAGACCTGCTGCTTCTCCCTCCTGTAAGCACCCATCCACCGCCTTTCTCTAACCAGTGTCCTTTCCTCCCTCTCTCTGTAACCAGAAACCGATCTCTCTTCCACACACCCAGTCACAACCCAAATCTCTGTCACTGTGTACCCCGTCTCTGTAAGCAGCATTCACTGCCTCTCACACGCACGTACGCGCAGCTGTTTGCTCCACAGCAGCACTGGTTTTTCAGGTGGTTTTAACAAAGCACGCTGTGATGGGGCTAACGTCATGGTTAGGGGGCAAGGAGGACGGACTCTGGATCGAAAGCACATTATCCCGTCACCTGAGCAAGAAGGAGGAGGTGTGGAGCAATTCCAGGTTTCTGCTTCCCGATGGAAAAGCAGCACCTTTCCCCATGGCACACTACCAAACCAGAATCCTTCTCCAGAGCCAGATGTGCTTTCCCAACAGGTGGTCCCAGCAGAAGCAGGGATGCTGAGCTTTACCATTCTCAAAACGGCCGGAGACGGGGCTAAGTCCTGGGAGAGGACACTCACCTAATGTGCCTAACAGGGAGAGGGACAGCAAGGGCCAGAGAGGAGGAGGCAGCGGCAGATTTGTATAAATCAGGCCTCAGCCAGCCTGGATGTCAAAGCAGAGCGTTGCACTCCTTCGCTGTCAGGCAGGAAAGCTCCTCTCCTGGAGCAGCTCCGCTCCTGCTCACCTTCCTCCCTTTCAAGACCCCTTCTCGGCCTGGGATGTCTCTGTGCTGAAAGGCTGGATTGTCCTGAACTCTGGCCCTTCGCCTCTCTATCTCTGCTACTTCCAGTCCCTCCCTTCCAAGCACACCAGATCCTCTGTACGAGGCTGGCCCAGACAGCTCAGGAATCTGCGCCTTCGCAGTCGGTGCGGTCTCTCAATGGGGCATTTATAATGGGCTCCAGCCGACGAGAAAGCCAAAAACACAGGGTTATTTCTTGTAACTCACCTCATGACCTCAAACCGAGCAGGCTTTATGAAGCCCCCTGTGCTGATGGACGTTTCAGCTCTGCTATAATGAGCTTAAAAATCGCCATCGCTCTACAGCGTAACCACGGAGGGGACTTTGACATTTGTGAGGGTCTGCTGCAGCCCTACTCTGCCCCTACAATGCTCTGGGTGCAGCAGGAGAAGGCAGCACCTTCTGCCAGGCTGCCGAGAGCCCACCCCGATCCAGGGACTACTGACAGCCCATCCCACAGCACAGCCGCTCCACACAAAGCCACCGCTGCGCTCAGCTCTGCGACGGAGCACGGGGCGGCTTCTAAAAGCACGAGCTGGACGGTGAGAGGTGACACCAAGAGCCAGGATCAACCCTACAACTCAGATGCTTGCTCCTAACCTTCCCCCTCTCCCACTGTACTCTCTCCGTATTGTTCCATCTGCAAGGCCCGTCACACACCTCAGGGTCTTCACTGGCAGGGCTGAGATACACCACCTCCTAGGATGGACAGTGCAAATACCACGGGAGAGAGCAGGGGCTGGCAGGGAGGACATTCCTCCCGCGATGTTCTTCAGGCTGGGAGGAGATTTACCTGAGTGTACTCGGTGCAGCCAGACAAGTTGGACACAAAGCTGCACACGTCCTCCACCGTCCATTTGCTGATGTCTTCCAGCGCAGGGCTTTCCTCACCATCCAGAAACAGACCTCCCATGGTGCCTGGATTGTTTGGAGTTGGGGGGGGGGTAGGCAGGAGGGGAGGAGAAAGAAACATAAATCATTAAAATCCCACATGGACAACAACTAGCCTGCAATCTGAATATTTTTCTCTAGCCACACATTCATCTTTAATGACCTGTCAATTAAAGCACTGGGCAGGGTCAATTCATAGGCCTCTTCCTCCTGGAGGTCCCCAGCTCCGAAAGGGAGGCAGGGGAAAGGAAAAATCCTAGCTAATGCATTTCATGTGTTTAATGTTCTTCAGCTGCGGGGAAGAAATGGGGGGAGGGGAGAGAAAAGAAAAAAAAAAAAACCCTGAAGGAGTGTTTCTCCACACGCACCGCAAAGCGGAAAACTCTGCCTGCCCTGTGGGTTTCTTTCCCCCAGCCCTTCTTCTGGCGACGTGCTCCGAATAGTAACGGGCCCCGGCACCTCTCCCCGGTGGCCCTGCTGCCTTGCCGGAGCGTGAATCGCTGGAGAACGCTGCGAAAAATCCATCGGATCCGCTCTGCCGCGGGAGCCGGGCGCCCTTCCCGGCAAAGCATCCGATGGGTGACGGGATGACCCCCGCCAGCCCCCGCCCCACTCCGAAGGCAGCGCAGCTCGGTTCAGGGCGCTGGGTCAATTCTCCGAAACGCCAACAGTGGTTCAGGTCCCAGCCCTGTCAGCCGGGCCGAGGGTGATGGGTTCCAAAAGGGACACACACCCCCCACCCCGGGCACCCTGCGTCGCCTGACAGCACGGGATGCGCACCCAGGGAGAAAACTGGGCTGGAGCTGAGAGAGGAGCTGGAGGAGAGGCACAGAGAATAAGAAATAGTGAGAGAGAACACCAGCCAGGTAACTGGTAGCTCTCTAGATGCTCTACTGTAGCATCTGAAAGGGAAGACGAAAAAAAAAAACAAGTAAAGAAGAAACCTGGTTCCAGAAAATGCCACTTTAGGGAAACAAAAGGCGTTTTTGACCTGCGGAACGCTCTGCTGCGTGGCATCACAGAGACCAAGAGGTCTAGACATGTACAGGGATGTGAACAGCCGTGATTGGAGTGGGCAGAGAAAGAGTTTATGAGGGGTACGAACTGTTACGCTTCAGGGTGTGAAGCAACACGTTATCAGAAAAAGAAAAAAAAAATTCCCCAGGGTCTGTCATGGCAAAATTATCTGTAGGCTTAAGGATTTTCCCTGAGACATCTGCTCAGCCCATGAGCAACCTGATCCGGTTGGAGATGTCCCCGCTCCTTGCAGAGGGTTGGACTGGGTGGGCTTTGAAGGTCCCTTCCCACCCAAACCATCCCATGATTCTATGACTCCTTCCCTCCCATCCACAGCGGGTCAGCTAGCGCTGCTGCAAGTAACGGCACGATAAAACGGGACGCAACAACATCACGCTGGGGAGCACCAGGAGCAGCCAGTTCCCTGGCACCAGCTCAGAGGCAAAGAGGCGCAGGGAGAGCAAACAGCAAAGCCCACGCTGGGTTTCCACCAGCTCTTTGCCAAAGCCACCGGCACAGTCCGAGGTGACAGGAAAAGGAGCGGATGTAGAGGAAGTTATCACGCCAACGAGATGCTTTTAAACCAGCAGCAGTCTGCACAAGCAGCAGCGAGACGCTATGTAATCATTTCCGCTACATTTCCGCTCCCAGTTTCCTTCTTCCCTTCCCAGTCCCACTCTCCACACCGTTCCTGTAGCTCCTCTCCCCATCCCTCTCCCTCCCCATCGCCGTAGGTCTCCTTGCCAGCTCTTCTTGCCAGCCCGGGACCCTCGGGGCGCTCGCTGTGGGCAACACCCAGACTTTTCACACCTGCACCCCTCTGGTCTCTACCACAACCTCTCCTCGCCGGCACAGGGTCCTCTCCCCTCCAGCCAAGCGCCCGCGGCTCCGTGGGACGTGACCGAGCGCGGAGAGCGCGTTGTCCCCCGCCTCACCGCCCTGCGCCCCGCCAGAGGCCAGGCAGCCCCTCGCTCTCTTCGCACCCCTGCTTTTTCCAGCTAGAAAAACCTTCAACTCCTTCGGCGCGTCTGATAACAGCTGCAGAGAAAAACGACCGGCGTTCCCGCGAGCCAGGCGCCCGTCTCGGCGCGGGAGGTGGAGGCAGAGGCCGCTGCCAAAGAGCCAGCGAGCGCTTTCCCTCCCCGCGCCGCCCCCAGCGACCAGCCAGACAGATGGACGCGAGCCCTCATTCTCATTCCTGTTGCATTCCATTTTCCAGGAGGCAAACTCCCAGCTGCTTATGTTAAAATTCACAAAACGCTCAAGTGGCTGAGGGCTTTTTCTCCTTTTTTTTTTTTTTTTTTTTTGCCGTTTCGGGGGAGGGTTTTCCTTCCTCGGGGTGGGGGGTAATTCTCTTTCTCCTTTTTGGAAGAGCGGCTGCAGCGTGGTAACGAGAGGAAGCGAAATTGAACTCAATTATTCCAGGCATCGTCGACGCTCGGGCGAGACACCTCCATCTGCAGCCAGAGCGAGCGTCTCCGAGGGGATCTGCCTGTAACAGCCAACTGCTTTAAAATTAGGTACTTCCTTATTCCACAGGCAAGCCAAGGATTGAATTGCAGCAACGTAGCGCTCGGGAACGAATTCTCCGGTCACCAGCCAGCGGCCCCATCCTCGGGGTTTAACCTCAGGGGAGAGGCTGGCCGGCCCCCCCCAGTCCCATCGCCAGCTCCCCACCAGCACGGGCAGGGATTTACCCCAGACGCCGCGATCCCAACTGGCAGGGATGAGGGAAAAAGGCGTAAGGCTTGCCTACGGTCCCTCTCCTGCACGCAATCTTGGAAGAGGATGGTTTGTGGGGTTACCGACGTCGCCCGCAGAGCTGGGCCAGCAACTGCGGCCCCAACAGAAGCCTTTCTCCGCCGTTTTCTTCCCTTTGTCTCTTCGTGGCCCCAAAAGAAATGAAGGGAGAGGTCGAGACGCACACAGACGCACGCGCAGCGAGCCTGCTGTGTCCAAGAGCGAGGGCAGGACAGGCCCGCTGTAGGGAAACAAGAAATATTTTCCACGCACCCACACACAGAGAGAAATATAACGCGGCCAAAATATTTATCTCGGAGAGTTTGTTTTCCTTCCCATTTACACCAGGGAAACAGGGACGGACTGGTGGAAACATTCTTGGGAGGAGGAAGGTAAATACCGATTACTTTGGGTTCTGCCCTATTAGCAATTTCTGTGCCACAGAACTTAAAAGCCAGAGGGTGGAAATCTCTTTCCACTGAAAACAGCCCTGTTCCTCACAGAAAAGCCCAAAATCTGACAGCGACTGCGGAAGAGCTCAGCCCTAGCAGCCCCAAAGACTCAGTCACCGCTCTGGGTACCCAGCACCCCTGAATTCTGGGTTGTGGAACTGGTGTTCAGCTGTCCCATCGCAGCTCTGTCACCAGTCTGAAGTCAGCAGATGCAGAAGAACCCCAGGAAGGACTTCTGTGGAGGACACGGGAGCCATCACAGCGTCTCCTCCGGCCTCAGCGCGCGTTTAATTCACAACCAGTACAGGAGCAGCTCCCAGCACGCTGCACCCCGTCACCGGCCACTCCTAATTTCCAAGTCCCTGGAGAAGAAGGGCTCCTGCCCTTCCTCCCGTCCCTCCTCGGGACAACACTGCCCCGTCTGCTCCACCTCTGTGCACGGCTGCACCGCGGCTCTGGCAGCACGGAGAACGATAACAAATAGGTGGCAAGCGGCTAGAGGGGACGCACCTTTGATGACAATAATGACATGTCACCGGATCCTGCTGGGCCTCGAGGAGGCATAAAGGGCAGCATCCATTCCCTGCCAGGCCTCCTCCGTCTCGCTCGATGATAAATGACGGTCCGCAAGACGGGTAATGGATTACGGAGCGTTTCACCAGATGGGGCCCAGCGTGCAGGGACTGAAAAGAATCCATCGTCCCAGGCCAGCGTCTCGGAGACAGGTGTCCACGTGAAAGCCCTCGCCACCCGTGCCGCAATCCATTTATAATTTCCCTCCCTCCTCGTGACATCCAGCTGCTTCAGAAGAAAAGTCAAAGGCTGAATGGGGCAGGGAGAGCAAACCTTCTAGCCATCCCAGCAAGGGAAACCTCTGCAACGGGGCTGTCTCTGCGGCATGAACACCCACAAGTTTTTGCTCCAGGCATCACAGGAGTCAACTCAGGTGCCAACCCGGAGACCAGTGCACAAAGCAAACCTACCTGGAATCAGCCCACCTCTGGGTTTACCCAGTTTTGCTATCACCCTCTAACCCCTCTCCCACTCCTCCCTGTGCACGCGTCCCCTCCTTCCCGCATGCCGCAGCGGGCTCGGGTCACGGAGCGACACTGGAAGGCTTGCGTTAATTGCTCTCCAGACTACAGATCGATAGCAGGATTTTAGCCTCCTGCACGCTCCATCCTTCACTTTTTCCAAAGGACGGGGCTGGAGGAGGGCGGCAGGAGGAGGAGGAGGGGAGCAAGGCTGCTGAAACCTTGAGGAGATGAGGTCATCGAGCAGCCGCCGGATCCCCAGAAGGCAGCTCAAGGAATCGACCCGGCTCCGGCTGCCTCATCGATATTCTTCCCAGCAGGGACAGAAGACAGCTCTCTGCTCCAAAAGGAGGAGCCTCTCCTCCCTGGAAGGCCAGAGGAGCTGTCTGGAATGCGGTGGTCATTTCCAGCCAGCCACTTCTCTCCCTCTGGCTCTTCCTCTCAGCCCGCCACGTTACCTGCCTTGTTTAGGTCGTTATTTTGTAATGCCAGCCTCCAGCGTACAGCACATCGCAACCATCCAGGCCAAAAGAGCAGTCCTTGTGCAAAAAGAAAAGGATTAGGGAAATAATCTGGCACCGGGGGAGAGGTGGGTGCAGTTCTGTCTGCCTTCAGGTGGCCCGTGTCCCTCAGGCGCCAACGCAATCCATTTTTCATCGACACACATTACCCTGGCACACCCCGCAATCCCTGCGGCGTTCGGATCAATGCAGCCCTCAACATTTCAGCGGCTGAATTCCCAGCTCCCGTATCGACCCGCTGCGCCGCACCAAGCGAGATGCCCTGCTCTTCCCAAGGCTGCTCCGGGTGCGAGCTTTTCCTGCGGAGCTGTACGGTGCCCAAACCCAGCGCCGCTGTCCCGCAGACAGGCGATTTTAGCAGCCGGCCACCACGTGAAGCGAGCCGAAAGCCGAAGAGCCCTCAGGAAAAGCCCTACAGCTCCGGAATAGGCTGCCCAAATCAGAAACGCCTGGAAACCGGGCAGCAAACGCAGCCCTGATCTTTGCCGGGGCCTCGAGATACGATGATGATATAAATTCGAAGTGATAATAATAAATGGGCTATTACGGCAACTCGTGTGCTGCTGGGGGAGGGAGGGAACTCGCCGGCGGTCCGGGCCTCCCCGCAGAGCCGCACACAGACCGCGAGCACCACAGAGCCGTGCCTTTCCCTTTTTAACGGCCGGGAGGAGAGGGCTCCTGCGAGGAAGCCTCAGCAGCCCAAGGCAGCGGGAATATTTATCATGTTGGCCACCTGCCTGCCACAGAAAAATCGCTTCCTCCTTTCCTGGTAGGAAGGCAGCTCTAATGAGCGATGGGCAGCTCTTTGCATAAAAAAAAAAAGAGGCAGCCTCAGCTACCCACACGCCATGCCCCCCCTTTTTCTCTCCTCTACGAGGCAGGAGGTCTTCCCTCCTGCTAATTGCTCAGCCAAGTAATTAGCTGAGGCAGATTTTGGCTCCGGGCTAGGCCAGCGGGGCTGCCACCCTGCTCTGCCCGCGGGAGAGCCCTGGGCAGAGCAGCTCCCCTGGTTTGAAACCCCGCTTTGTCCCACCTGGACTCGCGGCTCCCTCCTGGCTCCAGCTCCGCCTGCGTTGTCTGCCCATCACCGTAGCCCCAGGGACTGCGCTGCTGGGGACCTGCGAGCTGGCTACCACTTCCCTGCCTTCCTGTCCCATCCAGCAGGCACCAGTCCAGCTACACTGGTGCCTGTGAGACCAAAAATACACCAGTGACAGGGAAAAGAGCCCCTCTCTGCCCTGGAACAGGAGCAGAGCGGCGTAACTCCGACACCTGCAAGGGCACGGGGCAGCCAAGTCGCTGCTGGGGAACTCTGTGACACCTCCTCCCAAAGGCGCTGGCTCACACCCTACCCTGCAAACATCCCAGCTGTGACACTCAGCAGGGAGGGAAACGCTGCAGCTTTCATCCCTCGTATCCCTCTCCTCGAACCACGCAACGCACGGACGGAAAAGCGAGCGTGTGGGAAGCAGCCAGCCGCCCTCCGGCCCCGCACATCCCTGGTGCCGTCTCACCTCTCCCTGCAGAGCAGCCTCAGCCTCCCCACCAGCCCTGCACAGCGCAGACCCAAGCTCTTTACTTTGTAGGCCAGCACCTTGCAGCCATTCATAATTTTTCTGGCCTTTTCCTGAAGCATCTGTCCTGAAAATTGGCTTCCAAAGAAGGCCAAATCATTTCAAGATCCCTTCGTCCATCGTATTGGGATCTCTCTTTTCAAGTGCTTGTGACTCACTTTGTCCTTGCCTTTACGACCCTTGATTTGCTTCACTGCAAACGGAATCCCTTATACTAATTAAAGGAAGAGAGAAAAGAACTACAACTACACCGCAAACAGGAAGGGGGAAGAGTCCCGCTTGCAGCATGCTCCAGCCTGTAACTCAGGGACAGGCCCCCCCACGCGCTCACCTGCATGGAAGTACGGGCTCATCGTGTACGGGAATCCGAAGGGCAGCGGCTGAGGCGGCGGGATGGAGGCTGGCGGAAGATATTTCACCTCGTTTTTGTTGATGCCTGGCCCAAGCAAGTGGCTGGGGGACTCGGCGCTCGAGGAGCTGCAGGGGGCATTTTGGCCAGCGGCCGCTTCCCCCAGCTCCTTGGCCCCTTCGCAGACTTTGCCTGTCTCTTTGCACTCCTTCAGCTCAGCGGCCGAGCTGCTGCTCTCTGCCTTCAGGCTCTCCGGCTTCTCGTCGCTCACATCCGCGTCGCTCTCAGAGTCCTTCATCTCCTCGTCGTTACAGTCCGGCGCTCCGTCCCGCGCCCGGGGTTCCGCCAGCTCCTTGGCCTCGCTCAGCCCCTGCGGCTCAGCGCGGTGGTGCGCCGATTTCCGGCTGCCCCGCCGGGGCTGCTCCTTGGGCGGCGTGGCGCTGCTGGGGACGCTGGGGTTGAGGGAGAGCAGGGGAGTGTTATTGTGCCGCAGCACCAGCATGGCGTTCCGCCGGGAGAGCTCCTCCCGCAGCGGGTGGCCCTCGGGGATGTCGTGCACGTTGCGCAGGGCCGGGTGGTCTGGGGGCAAGCCGGGATGCAGGCTCAGGGGGTCACCAGCCAGTAGCCTTTGCCTGTGGAGATTCTCCAGCTCTTTCTGGCGGATGATCTCGGCCGACATCTCCAACCTAAATTGGGAGACGCAGAGAGGGAACGTTGAGTGGGGGCTCTGCGAATAACTTCCTAACCCCAAGCCAGAGCTTGCACGACCAAGGTGTCACCTCCACGCCCACTGTCTCCATCGGTCTCTCTTGGACACCACTCCAAGCTGCCTGCACACAGCTCATCCGACACAGTGCTCCACATTAATCTGCCTGCTGCCAGGAAAGGAAAGGAAAAATCCAACCCAGGCCCAGGCTGGAGCCCTCTACCCGATTTACCTTGCCAGGTTTTGCTTTCGTAGCATCTCTTGCTGCCGTGCAAACATCTCTGCTTGTGCCGGCTGCAGGAACCCGTAACCTGGGGAGAGGGAGAACAATATGGGGTCATTAATCTCAGTTTTGACTCTTTGCTAACTCCGAGCCAGCTCCCCAGAGGGCTAACTGTGCAGGAAAGGCAGCTGAGAGCGGCCTTTCTGCTCTAGAGCCCATCTATTCCCTCACTCCCAAGGCTGCTGCCGAAATGCAGGACCAGGGAGGATGGGGGGGGGATTAAAAGAGAGAGCAACCTGCTCCTGTCGCTGCAAAACAAGGGTGAAGTCAGCACAGCAGCAATGGGGAAACACAGAAAATGTGTCCGGGCTGTTCGGCCAAAAGATTGTCACAGCCTGCACCTTCGCTCTACCCGCTTCCGCGCGGCGGCAAGCGTTTCTCAGGCACTCACCTGGCGTCTGGCACAGAGCCGAAGGCACCCCAAGGAAAGGAGGTCTCAAGTGGGGTCCCAGGGCAATATGGGGCGCGTTCTGGGGTGAAAGCAGAGGCGGTGGGTGGGATATCTCCCTGCAGAAATCAGAAAATAAATTCTTGTTGAAAAGCTGGAAGCTCCACCTGCAGTGCCCCGAGAGCCCTGGCTCAGGAAGAGCATCCCTTCTGCAGATGACTTCCGTACCAGAGGCTGCTCCGGGATAAAAGATACCTATGTATCTATATGAAAAACTTCTAAAAGAGAAAGAAAAAAGAAAAGAAAGAGAGCCAGAAGGGCAAGAAAGCAACCAGGACTGCATACTTCCCACCTCGATATGTTTGCACCTGTGGCCTGGGCTGTTCAAGGGGGTCTGGCTGCCCAGAGCAAGCAAAGGCAAGGCTGAAGATGCTGCATCTGCCTGTCCCCTCAGCAAGCTTGGGTTTCTGCCTCAGCTCCCTTAAACCTGAAAACGCGTTCCGTGTTTTGGGAGCTGGAGAGTGGGTCTGGGAAGATCTGAAGACATCACTGGCTAGGACAATGGGTGATCTTTAATTCTGGGGAGAAAAGCTGTAAGTGAGGCAGAGGAAGGCACAGACAGGAGAGATGGGGAGAGGGATATGAGCAGGGACCGGCAGAGGGTCAACGGAAAGGAGCACAACTGGAGAAGGGGTGGGTGATGCTGGCCAGAATGGGGAGAGCAGATGTAAAGCAGGTAGCCCTTACTTGTGGGGTGAGGGGGAGGAAGAGAAAAAAAATAATAAAAAAAAAGGGCAGGAAGGGAATAAGAGCCAAGGTCTCTTCCATTAGTCAAATCTGCCCTGGGAGCCTGCAAGCAAATCTCTGCTTTCCGGCTGCGCGTCTCTTAATTCCTTTTGATGGCCACTTACAACATTATTACCTTCACCAGGGCATCCAGAGGCAAAGCCAAGCGCTGCGCCGTTTATTTTCATTTTACAGTATCTCCCTATAAAATCTGCTTCGGGAGAGACTGGAGGGCAAGAGAAAGGGAGCAAGAAGGTGTATGTGACTCTGCAGCGAACAGGCCATTTGCCCAGCCATGCTCCCCCGTTCAGCGCGGGGTGACGTTCGAGCGGGGGATAATGTGGGAATCCCAGCCGCCCACGTCCCCATCCCACAGAGCTGGGGATGGATTACCACCACGGCTCAGGAAAAGCCAAACAAGGACTCTCTGGGGATGAGGTGGGCAAGGAGAGGATTCCTGTCCCTTCTCCAGATCTTCCTGGTGTAGCTTTATCCTCGTTCTATGCGACAGCCACTACAAAGCACCGCCACACACGGATCCACGGCGCAGAACGAGCTGAAATTCCCATCCAAAATTCCTCCTTCTCCCTACCCATCGCCTTCTCTGCCTCCCCCCTTCCCGTCTGCCTCTGCTCCCCTTCTCCCCTTCCCCTGCCTGCCTCCGGCTCTCCTTCCCTCCTCCTTCCTCCCCTAGCTCTCCTCTAAACTAATTGCACCGCTCGCCGTGTCTGGAGGAGAGCCACAGATCGATCCGGCGCTGTTGAAATGTTAATGCTAATCGTATAACCGCTCCGCCAGCACCTCGCGCTTCGGTGGCAGCTCCAATTAATCTCAGGTAACGCAGCGCGTGACCTTCGGCTGGGAGCCGGGGCGGCAGCCAAGCGATGCTTATGTAATTACACCATGAAGTGTGTAATCACCTGCCCTAATCCCCGAGGCCTCACAATTAGCCAAGGCCTCGGTCGCTGGGCTGCCAAGTGCTTTGCCACCCCGGACAGCCTGCAGATGAATAACGGACAATTAAAGCGGCATGACGGGGGCTAGGAGGTGTCCGTTCGATCGTAATTAGCTGTAATCATGGGGAGACAAGCCTGGCAGACGTGCTGTTCGTTTTATAAGAAGCAATTTAGGAAATCAAGTCGCTTTTAACCATTCCGTGGCCAGGCAAGCGGTGGCCGTGCCCTCCCTGCCTTTTTTAAAGGCGGAAAAGGGGATCCTGCGCGAGAGACAACGACGCAGAGAAGCCCCAGGTGCAGGCTGCACACGGCTCAGAAGGAAACGCTAAAAACAAAGACAGCTTCTTGATTTTGGCCAAGGAAGCATATTGTTTGATGGGCATCAGGACCGGGCACTGGAAAATAAAAGGTTCTCCCTTTGGTGGCAGCCCAGTGTTAATCAGAGGCTATTTTTACGCTTTAACGTTGCACTGGAGGGTCTAACTTCGATCCCTAAGGAATTCACATCTGCTGGAGACCCTGCAGCCTGTTCCCTCTGTCCTCCCATCAGAGCTGCGCAACTTCCCCGCCCTTTGGGGCCAGGGGCCAACTCACACTCTGAACTGGCCACCGAACGCTGCCCTGGCTGGGGAAGGGGGATGGAGGGATGCAGCAATCGCTGCGGGACCTGAGCACGCTGCCACGCACGTAGTGAGCGCGGCGGCTCAGAAGGGGCTGGGGACAGTTGGAAGAGGCTACAAGAAAGGCATCAGGAGCGACTTTGAACGTGAGAGGTCAGTCACTGCTTGTGTCACAGAAATAACACACGCTGGGGAGGAGTCCAAAGGTCTAGAAAACTCTGGGAGACACATTTACACATGCTGGAGTCACTGCACCTCTCCTGCCAACGCCTCTAATGCTCAGCATCCATCCCAGCAGCAGATAACGTCAAAAGAAATCAGGTGTGCTTGTAAACACCCAGGGACAAAGGACTCTCCTCCCAGCAGGCAGACTGGTACTCCCTGGCAGCAGCGATTCACGCCGCCCGCACCACCACAAAGGCCAGACGCTTTCCGCCATCCCACAATCCCAGCCTCCTGACCTGCTGGAGCCTGCCACCGCTCCCTTCCAGCCCATCTGCCTGATCCTTGGCATGGAAACCTGGCCCGGGAAGGAGGGAGCGCGACCAGGTCCTGGCACGGCGCTGGGAAGCCCTCCCACGCTGCCTGGTACAGACACAGCCAACTGCTTCCAAAGCAAGCTTGGAAATGAACCGACAACCCTGGAATAAAAAGCCCCGGAGACCTTAACAAAGGCTACTGTGCTTTTAGACAGACGTGCACCAAAACATAAATCCTTGCATCCTTTCCCAGGTACGTATTAGCCTTCAACCTCCCATTAATTTCCTTCCTCCTCTTCTTCCACCTCTCAGAGTAACGGCTGAATTACGGTCCCATACTCCGAGAACGGGAATTTAGCCCTCGGCAATTACATCTGATAAGCCTCGTCCTTACCTTGCAGAGAGCAATTCTGTCTTACTGCATATTCTTCCCCCTACCCCCTTTTTTTTTCCCCCTAATATGCCGGCTGGAGGCTTGCGAGCAGGGTATTAGGGGATTTGTACTGCGCACTGCTAAATTTGATATGTCCTTTAACAGGAGACAAATGGTTCACAAGGCTTAAAAAGTATCGACTTTTCTTTAACAATAAGCACTAATGGCCTTCAAATAATCAATATTTAAAGTCATTATGGGGTTACACATTATACTGTTAAAACCAAGCCTTTCACTTTAACCCCATCATATCCTCCCCAGCCCAGAGCCGTGCTCCCCCCCGCCTCGCCCCAAGCTCAAAGGGAAAGCTCGGAGCACGGGCTGTGACTGGAGATGTGAGAGGGTCAGGAAATGCAGATTGAAACCGGCAAGGCATGGAAATAAATTTAGAACGGATGGAAGAGGGGAAAAAAAAAAAAAAAAAAGAATGCATGAAAGCTCTGCTTTCTTCTGCTTTGCATTTGATAGGAAGAGACACTTGAAACCTGAGGTAATAGGCACGCAGCACACAGCTCCTTGCTGGTTCGTCGTCCGCAGACACTGTCTGTGCCAGGATGGGAAAATAAATAAAATGAAAGGGCTTTCTAAAAACGGTGTTCAGGATTTCCAGGCAGAAAGAGACACATACTGGCACTGCCATTCTAGGGCAGCGAGGAGGTCTGGACACAGAGAGGGTCTGCCTTACGCTGCCGGGGGAAATCGCTCCCTCAGAATCCAAACTGGTGCTAAAACCAAATTAGTCAAATCAGGTCAAGCTCTTCGGCCTTTTCTCTGCATAACGTTCAGCCAGCTGGGATCCGGTGAGGAATCACCCCAGTGCACAGATCAGAGGAAGAGGGATACAGCATTCAGAGCGAGAGGGGGACGTCAGGCTGGGGTAGGGAAGCGTAGGAGAGAGAACGTGTCCGGAGAGGACAGGAGAATATGCCCAAGGAGCACAGGGATGAGCAGGAAACCCCCCGCCATGCACGGGGGAAGAACTACGTGGTGAAAAAAAAAGTGCTAGCAACAGCAGATGGGATGAACTCAATCCAAAAGCCCTTGCTGGATATTCCAGGCACATCTCTGCCCACAGAAGGGCCTCTGGCTGATGCACAATGTTTGTCAGCTTTCTGCAACGGAAGGGGAACGAGTCCATCTTTGAGACCCCGCGGCTCCCACACCCAGCACACGCTGGCCAAAGGGCTCGGCCTCCCAGGAGCCCAGCAGATCAGGACGCTGGTGGCATCTCACGCAGGCAGTATTTCCTGCTCCTTAGCATTCCTCCTGCCTTCACCCCATAATTGTCCATGGTCCTGGAAGATGAATTGTGTCCCTAATGCATCTTAGAGACAGCACCAGAGACAGCTGGATGCTGTTACCGAAGTATCTGCCTAACACTTGCCCTTTCTGACCATAATCTGCCTTCTCCCCCTCCTGTGAGAGAGGGACAGGTTCTCCCACACAGACCCCACGCTATAAACCATACACACACCTGTATAAAAGTTTTTTCCCTAAAGAGAGGTGAATGCAAGTGTTCCCCAGGCTTCACACAGGCTAGCCTGCTCTGTGAGATGTGGTCTGCTCAGCTCTGGAGTACAATCAGGAGCGAGCTCTGCAGCGCGTACCAGGAGATGAGCACCTTGGGGAAGAATGTGCCAGGCTAAACGACCCCAGCAAAACCAAGTACAGTGCCAACAAATTCTGGAGACAAGATCCAAGAAGTGGGATCCAAGCAACTCTGCATCTCTGCAGGGCACAGCCACCTGCTGTTTTTGCAGGAGGGAGAGCAGTTTGGAGATGGGAAGTACTCCAGGCTGCAGAAGTTACAATGACACCTCTCAGTGGCACCCTTTCCCCTTCCAAGTCTTTTTATAACACTGAACCCAGCAATCTTTTCAAACAAACCATCAGGTCCTGGTGCTCTACAATCCAAGTCTGTATCAATCTAGAGAAGGATCTAGGAAACCAAAACCATGAAACCAAATGGATTCTCAAGCCTGCAGCTTGAGTCTACTTCTAGCAAGACGTAAGAGTTTTACCAACTCTTTTAGACAGATGAGGAAGCTGGAGCAGAGAGGCAAAGGGACCACTACTCCACTAAAAGGACCTTGGACCAAGAAAATGCATGTTCAGAGTGCGTCTGCGTGCACACACGCGTGTATCAGCCCGCTCAGAGCCAGTCCCCACCTGCCTGCCTTGTGCTTTGTATCATTAAACCTACCAGCTTGCTTCTGACCAGCGAAGACGGTGCTGTCTCGCTGACAAACGCCTGAACGTACCTCTCTTCCCAAGTGTTCCCCAGCTCAGGCTCATCACCCTCCTCTTCACACCTGAAAACTGGAAAACTGTATAGTTCCCACTAGCGGGCACGGGTTTCCGCATTCTTGTCTTTGCAAAAACAGCAGCACTGCCCTGATAAATAAAACTGGGTCACCAGTATGGGTTTTCCCACCTTGCTTTGCCAGAGATAATGGCTGAAGTCTGGAGTGGCTAATTAGTCTCGCCCGCAAAGCTGCTGCGCTTGAGAGCTGACCTGATCCCCGCGGATCTCCCGATAGGAAGCTGAAATGGAATTTTAACACCACGCCAAACAGTTCACATCCCCCTGCATCACGCGTTATTACTTCTGCTCCTGGGAAAGGAGATGCCGTAAATCTACCTACAGTTTGCCCCACGTAGGTGAGCCAGCTTCCTCCATCGCCACCTCCTCTGTCGGTGCCTACCTGAATCTTTAAAAATTTCTATATAAAATTTCATAATAAAGGTGCACAGAGCCCGCTTTGATTTACCCTGTTGACAAAGACCGTGGCAGCCAAGTACAAAACCCAAGGCTAACGGCAGCAGGGAGAATGGAAGGAAGAAATTAACCCCCACAGTGCTTTGCTGCTCTACAATACATGGCCACAGCTTCTCCTGGCATACCCAAAAATGCCCGTGGTGCTCTGGCACAACAGCAAGAAACAGTTTGCACGTGATAGCTCCAACCAGGCCGTTTTTGAGTGGGAACAGTGATATGTGCTGACCCTCAGTGACACTCAGGTGGCTGCAGACCTCTGGGGAGAAATAATGATCATGTGAACTAAAGTCAAGCCAGCTTACGAAGTCATGGCTACAGGGCATAGCTGTAGCTTCCATTTCCCAGCAGGACTCCCCAGCTCTGCTAAGCGAGGATTATCACACCTGAGAGCCTGGCCAAGGAGGCAGGCCACACACGGCCTTCTCACACCCTCCTCGTGGGAGCAGATGGCTGCAGAAAAAACAGGCAGTCTGGTCTTGGCGTGGCAGACGGAGGAAGCACGGGATGTGCCCAGCCAGGCCCACCATGGTGATGTTTCACGTGGTTTGTCCCAAAGCTCCTTGGAGAACCACTCTGCCCAGGCATTTACGGGTCTGAGGTGGGAGCAATGTGGGAAAACAAAACCAAGCCTGACAACGTGCTGTGAGCCTTGTTTCAGTCTGCAAAGTCTTGGACAGGAATGAGACTAGAGAGTAGCAGCACAGAGAAAAAGCTTCTTGGTTTCACTCCCACCAACGAAGCCACAGGCTGGTCTTGCTTATGGGAAAGTAACTTTACAAGTGGATGTAGATATCCTTGCTCCACGCAACACGCCACATTATACTGCTCTTTGAACTGAGGTGCTCCAAGGTCTTCCCAAACATTAAGTACACCCTGCTTTAAAAGGAGAACCACTGTCACCATGCAGCAAGGGAAACGGAGGCACAGAGCGACTCCTGCAAACTTAATCCAAGGTCCCACAGGTATTTCCCTCAGTATCAAAGGTAGGTTGTGCTGCTATGTGTTCCTTTCACCCACCTCACCTCACCAAGACTTCCTCTCACTTATGCCAATGCAACTGTTTGTAGGGGATCTTGGAGAACTGAATCAAGACGAAAAGTAGTGGTCTTTTCCAACCATAACTCCTGCTGTCAGCGTCTGACCCCTGAGCTAGCGAGTAACTTCTTTCTCCCTCCCGAAACTGGGTAGGAATACCAGCCTTAACTCCAGTCCTCTGCTCAAACTGCTAGGTAACACCCTCTTCCCAAATGATTTAACACTTCCTGGCCTAGCCCGGCTCCATTAGCCAGAACACCTGTTTGGCAGTGGCAAGCACCTCTGGATCCCATACACATCTCATTCATTTTCAGTCTGCCCCTCCTGTGTGCAGCACCTCCCCACAAGCAACCTCCACCCTTCCGTAAGCGCCTTTTCGGCCAGGCCTCCGGCTGGCCTGGCACATCTCCAGCCCACACATAGCTGGAGAAATTTTCCCGGTGACTGGCTGCACTGAAACGCGTCGATCTCCGCATTCCTCGCAGGTCTGCCTGCGATCCGCACGGACTGGGTTGGATTTTATTAGGTGGGTTAGCCAAAGTACACCCCGCGGGAGAAAGGTTTACCGGGTCTGCCCAGCCCCTACGCACTGCAAATCCGTTGGTCAGAAAGAAGGAAAAACAGACAGGATCTCCAAGGCTATAAATGGGGGGGGGGGGCAACTCTGAACCCAACACATACATACGCACGCTACAGAACTAACATTGCAGCCTGCTCCCACCCCAAGAGGAAAGCCAAAAAAGTCCAGATACCAGAGCCTTTCACGGCTTGCCCCGTGATACCCAAAGGCTTTGTGCCCCTCTGGCTGTCAAACCCTCTCCCGCTTCTGCTATCCTTGTCAGATACGCACGCAGCTTTAATTTAATTTCCTTCTGAAGTTCTTGATTGCAGAGGGAATGGCTTATGGCGTAGAGTAAGATAAATGAGCTAGAATTTCCTGGGGGTGGGGGGAAACCGGCTTTCCAGCACTCCTTCAGTGGTAAAGGAGAGCCGTGCCTCCTTCTTCCTCAAAAAATAAAATGTCTTCTCTTTCTATTCTATCCTTGAGCATTTGTTCCCTCTCATTACCTGGGGACGCTATAAAATGCAAACTTCAACATCTTCACTTGCTCTGCGCCAAAAAAAAAACAGGTTAGGGTCTAGATCTGCTCCAGAGATCCAAGGCAGGACTGGGATTGCTCCCAGCCAGCCACCCACCTGGATGTGTGTGCACAGGTCACCCCCCTTTGCGTAGACAGCCAGCGTGCGGCAGGCACACGCGCAAAACCACGCTTCTGCACCTGCCTAACGCCCACGGGAGACATCAACGCGTTACAGGGGCAAATCAAAGCAGCCCACTCACCCAGGAGCACGCTCCCCTCCCGACACCCATTCGCACGCCTTTCCCGGCTGGCTCTGAGGGTGCACACCGGGCCGAGAGCCCCCTTCCCCGCTGCCCCCCCCAGCCCTCACATCCCGCTCCGGTGATGCCACCGCGGGTGGAGCAAAACCCCGCCCCGGGGCGTGGGTGAGACGCGGCCGGCCCTTCCCCGTCCCCCCCCCCCCCACGGTACCTCTCTGGG